>JAAOAN010000498.1:0-35048 GCA_013396205.1 Fusarium mundagurra | reverse complement strand
AAAAAAAGCTGCCCCGCCATCCCCGACATTTTCCCCCTACCATTTCATTCATTGACCTTTAACCCCGCCATCCCTCAAAGCAACCCTCCTCCTCGACTTCTTCTTGCTTTTGTGTTTTTTTCACCGCAATCTTGAAACGCTCAGTCAGAACAAAGAAACCCTTTGAAAATGCCTGTTGGAACTGTTCTCGTCACCGGGTACGCCACTCAATCATCCCTTGTGACACTGGCTCCTCCTATCTCTTATTGGTCTCAGACATTGTCTTTGTTGTCGCAAGCTTCAGGACGCGGATCATACTGTGTCGCATAAGACAAAGAAGCACCAGCTAACGATTGATCCTCCAGTGGTACCGGCTACATCGGCTCTTTCACCACGCTCGCCCTTCTTGAGCACGGTTACGATGTCGTTATCGTCGACTCCCTCTACAACTCCTCAGAGGTTGTCCTAGACCGCATTGAGCTGATCTGCGGTCGCCGACCTACCTTCTACAAGGTCGATGTCACAGACGAGAAGGCCATCGACGAGGTCTTTGCCAAGCACCCTGCCATTGACAGCGTCATTCACTTCGCTGCCCTCAAGGCAAGTCACATGTCGACCAGAGCGATCATCTACGACTAACACCATCCAGGCTGTCGGCGAGTCTGGCGAGATCCCTCTCGAGTACTACCGTGTCAATGTCGGTGGCAGCATCTCTCTGCTCCGCTCCATGGAGCGCAACAACGTCAACAACATCGTCTTCTCCTCCTCCGCTACTGTCTACGGCGATGCTACTCGTTTCCCCAACATGATTCCTATCCCTGAGCACTGCCCCATTGGACCTACCAACACATACGGTCGCACCAAGTCCATGATCGAGGACGTTATCACCGACTTTATTAACGCCCAGCGAAGCAACTTGGAGAAGGCCGGTAAGGAGTTCAAGCAATGGAATGGTGCTCTGCTGCGATACTTCAACCCTTGTGGTGCTCACCCCACTGGTATCATGGGTGAGGACCCCGCTGGTGTTCCTTACAACCTCCTTCCCCTCCTCGGAAAGGTTGCTACTGGTGAACGTGAGAAGCTCTTGGTATTCGGCGATGGTAAGTTTACCCAGTGAATAATTGCTGCGCAACTTCTAACATCTAGTAGACTACTCCTCTCGCGACGGTACTGCCATTCGAGACTACATTCACGTTGTTGACCTTGCCCGCGGCCACCTTGTCGCTCTTAACTACCTGCGCGAGAACCAGCCCGGTGTCAAGGCATGGAACCTGGGTTCTGGCCGTGGAAGCACTGTCTTTGAGATCATCAAGGCCTTCAGCAAGGTCGTTGGCCGCGATCTCCCCTACGAGGTCAAACCTCGACGACAAGGAGACGTTCTCGATCTCACTGCCAACCCCACCCTCGCCAACAAGGAGCTCAACTGGAAGACCGAGCTCACCATGGAGAAGGCCTGCGACGACCTCTGGAAATGGGTCAGCAACAACCCCAAGGGTTACCGACAAGATCCTCCCGCCGAGATGGTTGAGGCTGTCAAGTCTTCCAAGGCTTAAAAATAGAAATAATGATGACTGAGGCCACCCATGTGCGAGCGGGCCTCTTGCAGTTTATGGAGCGAGATGAAAACTTGTTTAAAGATTTATGTTTTTTGGTCATGGTTGAACCATCCATATAGCATTATAGACAGACAGCGCATTGAAAATGAAAATAAAAAGGCTAGACTTAATCGATTTTAATGAGCAACTTTCCAATCGTCTTTCGGCTCTCAATGTCCTGGTGTGCCTGTGCCACGTCCTTGAGAGGGTAAACCTTGTGAATGGTGAGTTCGAGCTTCTTGGACTTGATGAGGTCGAAGAGCTCGGATGTGTACTTTTCGAGATCAGCTCGCTCGGAGACGTAGCCATTGACTACGGGGCGCATCAAGCGGACGCACTTGGGTGTAAGTCGGAAGAGGCTCACGGGGTCCACGGCTCCGGACTGTATTGTTGTTAGCTTGAGATGCGAAAGTTGTTGGAACCACCACTTACAGCATTGCCGAAAGAGATGAGGTTGCCCTTTTTAGCAATCATCTCAAGATCTCCATCGAAAGTAACCTTGCCCACACCGTCAAAGATAACATCTGCACCATGACCACCAGTGATCTCCTTAACCTTTGCAACAACATCATCATGAGAGTTGATAACCCACTCCGCACCATTCTTCTTCGCAAGCGCAAGCTTCTCCTCTGAACTAGCAGTACCAATGACCTTGGCACCGACAATTCGGAGCAGCTGGACAAGTAGAGTACCTACACCACCAGAGGCAGCGTGAACAAGAACCCATTGGCCAGCTTTGACCTGACCAGCTTCACGGATGAAGGTCCATGCTGTGAGACCTTGCAGGTAAGCAGCGACAGCTTGGTCAGTGGGAACCTCGTCGGGGATTTTGACAGCGTCAGAAGCGTTGACGACACTGTACTCGGCGTATGCGCCTACAGTACCCATGAAAACCACGCGCGTACCGTTCTCAAAGCCCTTGACAGAGGAGTGAGCGTCAACGACAGTACCAGCAGCCTCACGACCAAGCGTAAGAGGAAACTGGGGCGCCTTGTAGAGACCACTCCGGAAGTATGTATCGATATAGTTCAAACCTGCAATCTGATTCTTGACAAGGATCTGGCCCTCACCAGCTTTGGGAACAGCAACATCGTTGAACTCAAGGACCTCAGTGCCGCCGTTCTTGTTAATCTGAACGGCTTTCATCTTGGGAGGTACAGGCGCCATTGTTGCTGTTGAGAAGTGTGATGTTATTCTAGAGATTCGCTGGATGGAAATTGAGGGTGTGAGTTGTTTTGCTATGGTGCTGGTTCTGAGCAGAGAGCGACGGAGAGGTTGAGCTATGAGGGTGAGTGTCGGGATGGGGGATTATTAATGTGTCGGGTCGGAAGAGGGCGGTTTTTGATGGAGGAGTGGTTCGGAGCCATAGCGGGGATTGGGGGATCCGGCCCATGATGGCGGGGTAATGATACTGAGGTGATTGCACGTCATGATTGCGGTTTCGGATATAGATATAAGAGAAGCGATGTTGATGAATATCTTGGATTATACGAACAGGTCGCTATGCTCTTAGATAGAGTGCTTACTCGGCTGAGTGACTGGTAAGATCCATGGTCTCATTGCTTACCTTACAGTTCCCTTTCTAGAAAGCAGATGGCATGGTTAGCCATGGAGGGTCGTCTATCCTATCATATATATGCACAGTATTTACATATACACACCCTATTGCGAGTTTCAACTATAGTAACAAGTTGAAACAAAGTACAATGCTCACAAGTTTTGCAGTTCATGTTCAATCTCGTCCAATATATCAGTTTAAACTGAGCTGTGCTGGTGGTCGGCTAAGCTCTTACCCACATCACTTACACAGCAAGTACATTACCCTAGAGCCCAGCTCCGGACATTAAAGATCGTCATACTTGGTCAGTCTGGGGCTTGAAACGAACTTTATATGCCTACTAGGTAAAATATCTAGGCTTGCAGTGGAAATAATGAGGAACGTTCAATCTCGGAGGCCAATTGTGATAAATCTGCTCAAGATTACTGCATGGTATTTAATGATACTCTCGGGGTCACAAAAACATGAACCATACTTCCCGGAGCTATTCTGTACCATAATTACAGATACGCGGATGTTTTACGCCTGAAAGCCCGAGGAAATTATTTTCTATCCTTACGCGTTCTCGTAAAGCTACCATACACCAGTGTTACAGCGCATTGAACAGATGAATCTCGTGATGTCTCAGCCAGCCTGGACTGAGTCGTCATGATTCAGATAGCCCTCTTCAATGGTTACCGCAATGACAATTTATGATATCATGAATCTGGGGTATGTCGATTGGCTACTACTCCAAAGCAAATGCCGAGTGTGGCTTTGCTCAAGTTAAGCTTGCGCATTGCTTGTTTCAAGGCTGCTGCGAACTTAGTTGACAGCTAATATGGGCACGTCAGGGACCAGGTCAGTTTTGAACGAGCCTGCATCTCGATTGTTGAGCAGATCGCTATGCTAGTTCTCAATGGGTTAATACACGCGATGTCATTCATGTCGTCTACTCATTTCTGCAGGCCAGTGTTGAATAGAGGATGTTGACTAGCAATCCAAGTATTGGGATTTAGGGTAAATGATTGAGTAAGCATAATTACAGTTATGCCTCTCTCAAGTCAATACACGGTGACACCGACTGAGTCAATCGGAGAAGAAGCAGATGACGAATTGATGATAAGGAAGAGAGGAAGTAAATTTGTTGTTCCATGAGTTGTAAAAGAATGTTCGAAATGCTACCCCCAAAGGGCTTAGTCCCCGTCAACTACAACGTCGTTCCAACAGTTTGGCTAAACTTCCAACGTTAATTCCAAGCTACTGTACACGAGTAGGATTCTTCAGAAATCAGCCCATTCACAACTCGTCTACAGAAGTTCTCACATTAGTCTCGAAAGAAAGTCTCAATTAGGTTGAGGCTACGCCAGCATACGCGTGGCCGGCTCCTCTTAGACGGAGGCGTCGGTCCAACCTCCCGACGGGTTTATCTATAGGCGTCGCCCGAACTGGCCTGTTTACGGCCTAGTGATCGCCGCGAGAGTTTTTCAGCCAGGGGTCGGGGCGTTGGTTTCATGTGTCAGTGGCAGTTGGAGCAGATGTCATGACAGAGGATCGTGGCAGTGCAGGCGGCTTGGCATGACAGGGGCTTCGCAAGCTCGTCCAGGGAGTGTCCCTGTATGTATACGTGCGTCGGAGGATTCTTATTGAGGCCGGCTAATGTACAGTATTGAGATGTTCATTGGGATAATTGGAAAAGATATTGCAGTTGAATTAGTGATTTGCGACCATTGTTTCGTCCAATGCTGGGGTCAGTGACTATCAATTAGACCTTGGGCCGCTATACGTCACCTCAATTAGAGTGCATGTTTTAGGGCGTTTACCTCAACGACAGGGCATCCACTCATACGACAACAGGCCGAGAACGAATTGTAATTTACGTTGAACATGAAGCATCTACACTGCCGAACTCGATGCAATTACTTCCTTGAACTTGGAGACCAGTATTACAGGCCTATAATGCAATTGAACCTTGAAATCAAGACTAAACACAAGATATCAGGTCTCGTTGGAGGCTCCCATCCAGTGAATTACACGATGTGACACCCAGAGGTGTGTGGGGTGTTGCGGCTGTGGCTTAGTGCACACACAGTGGGGGGTATCACAGCCTTCAGGCTCCCCCCGGCTTCAGGCATATTCTGTGACACTAAGAACCGCCTCCTACTGGACCTCACCTCGAGACAAAAGGCGAGGCCACTGCACACTCGGTCAAGCTAGGAAGTACCGGCCTCAATTGTACAATCACAATATCATCGCAGCCTTGTGAGGGGCTGACTTCCATTCTTCTCAACCACGCATCATTCATCCATCTCATTTTGCATTCTTTCAACTACTACAACAAACACGCATTCATTATTTATACCCAGTACAACACGGTTAGATTTACAGCATTCAAATCGAGTCTGCATCCGTCTTCCAACAGCTTATATCACCATTGACTCGCTGACTCGCCAATTCAAATGATACCCTCATCTTGAAATGAATTCCTCAACGGTTAACGCCCGACAGAGGCGCATCATCCAATTATCACAGCAATGGGGTTTCTCACTACCACCCAATGCCCCTACTCCTCTCACGCGACCACCTCACCCAACCTCTTTCCGAACTCACGGCGATGATGAAGTCGCTGACGGCCTGCTACAGAGGCGGTCCGCTGAAGTCGCACAACTGCGACCTAAGAGTGGTTTGTCTCGAGCCTTCTCATCGAGTAACCTGAAAAAAGGAAAGCATTGGGATACCAAAGAGATACTGAACGTGTTGAACTCTTGGGTCGACAGTTCAGGCTCGCCCGGTGTAGCCGAATCTTTGATCGCGAAATTGGCTGCAGCCGGTGTCGACCTAGGTGGTATACAGACTCAGAAGCAGGGATTATTAAACAGAAGAAAAAGCGTCGAACACGGTCTTGATCGAACTCGCCTTCTCAAGTCTGCGATTGAACGAGACCAATTAGACATGGTACATGTGCTTATACCGCATGCTGACCCATTGACCCTCGATGTTTGTCTTCCAGCTGCGGTAAGAACTAGAAATGCACGAATCGTGGAGGTCCTTTTGAGGTATGGAGCAAATGCATCCAACACTGCGGAAGGGCAGGACGAATTCCGAAAGGCGTGCTCTGTTCCAGCCTTATCAGAGATCGCATCGCTCATTCTAAGATCCGATGGACGACCAGAAGAAATATGCACATCGCAAGCGCTTACCGATGCCACAAGAGCACAATGTTTCGACACTGTTTTACATCTGAGTCGTTCCACCGCAGACGGGAATTACAACAACGCTGAAGCTCTCAAGATCGCTATCAACGACCAGCGAAGAGATATCGCAATGGCGATCGCCACAGGAAACAAGCCACCCCAAAGTCCCGGCCTTGATGAGGCTTTCGAGCAGCTCATGAACAACGCAGAATTGGAATCACGGTCGAAACTTGACTTTGCTGAGCTTCTGCTTTGTTGTGGCGCCCAAGGCCCTATACTGGAAAGATCACTTGAAGTGGCCTGCGAGACACAGTTCTTTGAGATGGCTGACCTTTTGGCGCGTTATGGAGCTTCAATCGAGCATAACGACGCTTCTGCTTTGAAAACCGCCATTTCAAAGGGCCAAAGCAGCCTCGTGGGCTCTCTTCTCAATGGATCATCTAGGATTGATCCTGCATTGGCATCAAGTTGTGTCCCTCTGATTCCCGAGCATGCAGATCCTGGAACTCGACAAAATTTGCTATCTTCGCTCCTCAGACGGGGAGCAAATGGCGATGTTCTGAACGATTGTCTCATTCTAGCTGCTAAAGCTGGCGACGTTCATTCTGTAGAACTTCTACTCAACCCTCACTTTCGCGAGCCACCAAGCGGAAAGCAAAATGGGCAGTTAAAGCCACGCATCACTAACCGTCACGCTGTCGCATCGCCTGATTATCAGAATGGAGAAGCTCTACGGATAGCAATTATAGCCGGAAATGCAGACATGGCAGCCAAGATCCTCTTCGCGAGACCCTCGAACGAAACACTTACCACAATATTTCCTCTGGTTAAGAGCCTTCCCCCGACGGATCGATATCGTATGGTTGAGATGTTCCTGAGGGGAGCCTTAACCGGCCCAGCTTTGCACAATGCTCTTCAAGATGCAATCAGTGAAGACCCTTCCCAGAGAGACGACGCTCTGATCAATCTTTTACTCAAGTATAATGCGGACATCAACTATGACGATGGTGCTGGACTCACCCAGATCATAAATCAGATGGACCTTGGGCTATTCACCAGATTGATGCAAAACGCTTCTCCCCAGACAGCAGCTGCGCATGTCAACAATGTGATGAGTATCGATAACCACCAAATCAGGTACGAGATGATGTCAATGCTGTTTAACGCAAGGGCGAGTGTCGCTGGACAACAGGTTGCAGAAGCTCTCCTTACAAATATATCGGAAACACCTGTTGACATGTCTCTTCTTCGACTTATCCTTGAACAAGGAAGACCAGACATCAACAGTCTGAACGGCCAAATTCTGCAGAAAGCCGCCCAAACCCCTGACCCCAAGGTTATTGATCTGATCTTGACCTTGGGTAAACACAACCATGACACCATCTCTGTTTGTCTTGAAGGATTGGCGAAAATCCCATCGAGCGAGAACAAAGCTTGGAAGCTCGATGTTATCTTGACCAGATCACCCAAGAAGATCAACCTGGATGCAATGCTTGTGCATGAAGTCCAGACTCTTATCGAGGACACATCTGGTAATGCCTCTTTCAAAACACTACAGAAACTTTTGGACCGCGGCGCCGATGTGAACGCTTTCCAGGCAAGGGCACTATGCAGTGCGGTCAAAGAAGCGAAGGACACGATAGTTGATACCCTGTTCGCTAGTGAGAAACCACCGACAGCGGCATCACTAGCATTCGCTCTTCCGCAAGCCCTAAAGATCTCTGATCCCATGACCCGCTTGACTTTCACTAAGAGTCTAGTAGAATCTGGAGCCTCCCCCCGTGAAGTCAATAGAGCATTAATCCATGCTATCAGCCATTTTACCACAGACGTCGCTTTGATCTGCATTCTAGCCACTTATGCTGATGCGTCTGATGGAGAAGCCCTTTCCCTCGCTGTTACCAAAGAGTCGATCGAAGTCTTGGATCTCCTTCTCTCACAGCTCAAGCATACAGATGAGACCAGAGATTCTTGCTTGGATCAAGCGATGAAGATCGCCGACTGGACGGTTCGTCTAGATATCTGCAATCGTCTGGCAAAATCTGGCGTTTCATCTCAAGCAGCCTCTAACGCTCTGCTTGTTGCGGCGAGGGATGGTGATCTGGAACTTGGAGATGTTCTTATTGCTCATGGTGCCAGTATTTCCACCAACGGAGGTCAGGCTATCATTGAAGCATGTCGCGGCGGTTCTGTTGAAGTTCTTGATGTGCTTCTCAAGTCCAATGTCGATACTCAGAAGTTGACCTTGGAGCGTGGATTCCAAGCTGCGACTGAGGTTAGAGATCTGAACAAAAGGGCAATGGTCTTTCAGCGCCTTCTCAAGAGGGGTGTTTCTGGAGAGGTTGTCGATATTCAGCTCGTGTCTGCTGCAAAGTACGGCGAAGAGGGCCATGAAGTGTTGCGTGTCTTGCTGGCAGCGGGTGCAGACCCCAACTACAGTAACGGCGAGGCAGTTGTGGCAGCAACCCGAAGTGCATTTGTTGGTAGCCTTGAGTTGCTGTTGGGATTATGGCATGAGGGCGGCAATCAGGTAAGTTTGACAAGCCGTTTAGAGACGATGTGGCTAACATGTTTGTAGAAAAAGGCATCGCCTCCTACTTTGGTTAGGGCCATGAAGGCAAGCTGGAAGCTTAACCAAGATACCAGGCTGCATATAGTCCAAGATCTGATGAAAGCAGGCATGCCAGCTGTGGATGAAGTCCACATCGCCTTGAGTAAGGCGGTTGGTGAAGACGAACCAGATGAACGACTTATCCAGGTCTTGCTTGACTCTGGGGCGTCACCGCTCACAAACGGTTGCTTTGCCCTTACCCAAGCTGTGCAAGGTGTCAAGGTTTCGGCCCTAGATCTTCTCCTCGGTCGCAAGATCGACGAGGACGAGATACTCAAGCTTTTCGAAAACGGATTCTCAAAGACACAGTTCAGCACATGGTTTTCCCCGAATGGTCTAGAGGTTGCAAAAATGCTTCTAGCTAAAGGGGCTAAGGGAGTGGCTGTCAGCAGTGCTCTGGTGCAGGTGATCAAGAATAGCACAGACGAGACTGAGCCATTAGCTGATGAGTTTGTTGACTTGTTTGTCGCTCATGGAGTCGATATTGACTTTGAGAATGGAGAACCTCTGATTTGCGCAGCATCAAAGGGTAATGCCCATTGGACAGAGAGGCTGCTTGCTTGCAAGCCATCACCACAAACTCTCACGCTTGCTTTTGAGCGTGTGTTTGATACGGCAAGGTCACCTGATGAGGTACTGAAGCTGTTTGAACTATTTTCGGGATACCGCGATGGAGAGGTCGGACTAGATGTTATGACGCGGAGTGCTGGGTCGGATCCGATCCTCATCAGGGCGATTTCGCAGTATCCTAGATCGACAGAGCTGTTGCAGACATTGTTGGATGCTGGTTTCTATCACGATCAGACAACAACATATCGTATCCACGACAGCGTGGAGGAGCCTGAAGAGGTGACGGTGCTTGCCTGGGCAATTGCTCAGCCACAGAAGAAGGTCAGCTCGGCACTGATTAAGATGCTGATCCAACGTGGTGGTAAGTCTTTCATCGTTATTCATTGCAGGCTCATCTCTAACATTTATAGCGAACGTCAATTTCGAGACAACAGTCAGCCGTACCACCCCCCTTATGATCGCTATCCAAGCTCGCCGACCGGATATAGTTAAGGAACTACTTATCGAAGGAGCGAGCGTCGATATCACCGATGCCATGGGCAGAACACCTCTTGCGATGGCCACCGATATTGGTGGTGAGCTGTCGACTCGCATGATGGGCAACTTACTGGCATTTGATCAATCAAAAGATGATGGATCACTACACAACTCCGCCAGAGAGCTCAACTTTGCAGCAGTATCAGTTCTAGTGGAACATGGCCATCATCCTGACTTCCCTAGTCCGCTACACGATGGAAGATCTGCATTGGGTGAAGTCTGTCGCCATGGAGCAGGGTCTGGTAAAATGACTGCAGACGCAGAGAAGCTCATGCAGAAGGTGATGACTTTCTTGATTGACGCTGGCTCAGATCTGACCTTGCAGTCGCATGGGAAGTCTCTGCTTCTTCTTTGCTTCGACTCTGCAGACCCTATTGTCACTACTCGCAGTTTCTTGAAAGTGGCTATGTGGAAGGAGATCAACAAACCGTTCAATCATTACACCGATGGCGAGTTTACGTATTCTCCGACAATGTACGTGAGAAAAGTGATGCCCGAATCGGATACTCGAGACCAGCTTCTCAGCCTCCTTCGAGCGAATCGAGCAGTGGATGTATACTACGCCAACTCTGGAGACCAGCCTGACGATGCAGTTGGTCTCCCCAATGATATGGTAGTCCAAGAACGCGAAAGAAAAGCCAGATTACGACGAATTGCACTCGAAACTGAAGACCATGCTATTGCGCTCGCACGAGCCAAGGAAGTGGCCAGTGTGGAGAGAGAGATCTGGAATCACAAAGCGGAAATCGAGGATGCCCGCCGTCGCAGACTCCACAACGAAGATATTAATGCAACACGACAAAAGGCTGATCTTGAAGAAACGCTCTTCCTAGCAGCTGTCAAGAGACGACAGTTGGAGCAGAACAAGGTCACGCAGTCCAGCCTCGAGCGTATCCAACAAGTCGCCGCAGCTGAACTGTTAGCCGAAGAGACCAGACAACAGAAGATGATTGAGTGGGAATCTAAGTTGAACTCTGAACGAGCCGGTAATGCGCAAGCACTTAGTAGTCTACGCATCAGTGAGCGTGAAGAGTTGGAACGCATCGAACGCGGTGCAGATGAGAGAGTCAAGAGGAGACTCGAGGCACAGAAAAAGTTGGTCGAGACACAGGAGAGATTGGCAAAGAGACTTGCTTCAGGACCTGGAGGAGGAGCAGATGCCAGGAGGCAGATTGGATTCGTGGAAGAGATTAATTAACCCTTCTGGATTCAGCATTAGCATCACTGGCAGGTTTGGGAGGTTACGGATAGGGATAGGCGTTGGGTGTTTTTATTATCAGATACCTCTATAGCTTATGATGAGATGATCTTTCTTTTTCTCCAAGACTAAAACTTCTCAATTGCTTCGGCGAATTCTTTCTTCGCTTGCTCCAAGATTCTCTTTTGTGTCTCGTCTGGCAAATATGAATGTGTCCCCAATGGCGCCACTCTCTGCCTCTTCTCTCTCTCCTCTCTATCCTCACTCTCCTGCACCATTTTAACCACAAGTTCTGCCTCTTATTGTCCCTGCTTCTTCTTCTGCAGCTCCCCTTCGATACGGCGCAGTCTCCCATCGATTCTGTTGATGTTGCGCTCTAGTCTGGTGAGCGACTCGTGTAGCATGTTGTTGGTGGACTCTAGATCCCTGGCGGTGCGTTCAAGCTCATCGACAGAATCCCTCAGTGTGATAATGGTGTCATAGGTCGCTGCGGTGGTAGCATCGATCTTGCGGAGGGTGGCAAAGACCTTGGGGAGCACATCGTTGGTGGTGTGTGGGGAAGACATTTTGTGATGGAGGTGATGAATGATATAACTGACTAGTGAGTGCTATGACAGAAATAATCTGAGATATAAGAGAAGTGTGTGTAAAATGGGTTGGCGATGATAAAGAGAGGAAAGAAAAGGATCGAGAGATGGAGCATACGTCTCCTTTATATACCTACTTACTTACCTTTTGCTGCCAAAGTTTAATCGTTTCTTTGTATTGGCAGTAGTATAAGGAATGAAGTATATAGAACCAAGCTTCTTCATGATTTGCTGTTTATGATCAAGCTTTAAATCTACTTCATAGGGCAGCATGCTCCGGTGATGTACGCACAAAAGCTTAACAGACATTTGCAGAGCTTTGTGGTTAACACGTGCATAGACGACAAATCCAATTCACCAAGTGACCAAGGACGATATTGAAAGAATAATGGAGTATCTTGTTCTCAGTTGGATCTCTGCCAACTGCTATCTGTTGGTACAAATATAGTACCTAAACTCCGTACCGACTGATGACCATAACACGCTTCAGCAAATCCACAGCAATGGTTACATACAGATATAAATAACCCTTCCAGCAATGATCCCAAACAACGAATATCGTCAGCAAATAGTAGTACGCCTGTATAACACTTAATCCTTTCGCGCCATCTTGATAGAATCAGCACCAGTTTCCACAACGCGGAAAGCATCAGCATCGCCCTGTCCACTAGCAGCCTTCTCATAAGCTGCTTCACTTCTATCACAAAGAACATCAAGATCAGCGTCACTGAGGACTTCTTCACCCCCTGAGGCCTTGTACACTTGACCATCCTTCAGAAGCAGAGCGCGAAGCGACTCAGGGTCGATGTCTTCGTGGAGATCCATCTTTTGACCCATTGACTTGAAGTTACCCTTCTTGATAACGAGTTTCTCAAGTCGGCGCTTGGCGTCGGCGGAGTTGAGAAGGGTTTCCTCGACTGTGTCCTTGGTGGCGAGGCGGAATACAACGACAGGCCGGGTTTGGCCGATACGATGGCAGCGGTCTTGAGCTTGGAGATCTTGTTGGGGGTTGAAGTCCGAGTCAAAAAGAATAACCGTGTCCGCTGAAGCGAGGTTGATGCCCTGACCACCTGCGCGGGTAGAGAGCAAGAAGATCTTGTACTCGGGATCGCTGTTGAAATCGGCGATTTGAGTTCGTCGACTTTCCTGTGCGACAGAGCCGTCGATACGACAGACTTTCCAGCCGCGGAGTTCACGGCAGTAGTCTTCGAGGATGTCGAGCTGAGTAGTGAACTGCGAGAAGATGAGGACTTTGTGATCGTCTTGGAATAAACGAGGTAATAGACGATCTAGGAGAAGCATTTTGCCGGAAGCGGTGACTATGGAGTCATCAACTGGTAGATCTGTGGAGGCGATCCAAGGGTTATAGAAATTGTGAGGTGAGTTACAAACAAGTCGCAGCTGTGCTAGGGGATTGCCGAGCTTCTTCTGACCAATCTGCTTTTCTGCGCAATGTCAGTATATGCTTGAGTGGTAAAGGGGTAAACTTACTAGCAAGCTCAAATGCTTCGGCTCGTTCGCGCTCCTCTGGTGTTAATGACACTTGATCACTCAAGTCCTCATCGTCAAAGACGATTTCTTTGGCCAACTTTGCTTCAAACTCATCATCAGACATCTTCTCCTCATCTGAACCAGCATCTTTATAGGTTCTTGTCTTTCTCGGTCGTCCACGCGTGCTCACTGGTGTCGACTGCCGAGTGGACTTGGCGCTCTTGGGCTCTGGCTCTAAAGTAGCACCCTTTCGTTTTCCAGATTTGGGTGTCACGGGTGCCTCTTCGAGCTTCGGGTTTTTAGGCGGTCTGCCGCGACCGCGCTTAGGCTTCATCATGAGTGAAAATGCGTTGGTTGCTGGCTCCTCTGGTTCGACCTGCTTCTTACGCGGGGATTCACGAACGGGGAGTGTCATAGTCTTTGGCGCCGCGAGACTGCTTGATCGAGATGACTTGGTGCTTGCTTCGGTGGATTCGGTGCCGAAGATCTTTTCACGCACCTTGTCCTCCAGATACTGTCGGGTATCGACCTTTTTGTTGGTAAGCACGTTGTAAAGATCTGTTTGCTCCTTTGTCATGGGAGCGAAGAGCACATATTCTCTCTTCTTTGGAAGGTAGGCAGCAACATCTTGCTTGATACGTCTGAGAAGCATAGGCTGAAGAATGAGGTGAATCTTCTTGACAAGCTCTTGCTTCTTCTGATCAGCGATGAACTCCTCAGTGCCCTGCTCATCTTCGAGATCAGAAAAGTCAAACCAAGATTCGAACGCTTCCCAGTCTGTAAAGATGTTGGGCAACAGGAAGTGGAGTAGCGACCATAACTCTTTGAGGTTGTTCTGAAGAGGTGTTCCTGTGATGAGAAGACGAGTTGCAGATGAGAACTGACGAAGCTGTTGGAACAGTTTGGCGTCTGCATTCTTCATGCGATGGCCTTCATCCTAAGACTCATGTTAACCTGGTGTAGGTGAGAATGAGATACTGAGACTTACGATGATGATAAACTCCCAGTTGATCTTGGACAAGTTGTGCTGATCTCTGAGAACCATTTCATAGGAAGTGCACACCACAGGGAATTTTGTGGTAGGACGGCCAGCCTTGAGATGCTTCAGCATTTTGGTCCTGAAGATCTTCTCACGGTCATCTTTGTTGCCGTGGTACATGATGACAGGGATGGAGGGAGTCCATTTGGTGAATTCGTCCTCCCAGTTTGATAGCGTACTCAAAGGAGCGACGATCAAATGAGGGCCGAGATAATTCTCCTGCTCACGGAGAAGCGCAATCAAGGCGATGGTTTGAACAGTTTTGCCTGGAATGAGTCAGTACTCATGAGATACTCATAAAGTGAGGCTCAAACTTACCAAGACCCATCTCATCAGCTAAAATACCGGACATGCCCTGAGAGCAAATCTCATACATCCATGTGAGACCCTCAAGCTGGTAGTCTCTCATAGTGCCATTGATCATACATTTTGGCTGCTGAGCCATCTCCAAGCTATGCTCACCCAGCGTCTTGCCATCGAGGCTGCTACCGACTCGACCCAACACCTGAGTCTTTTTGGTAAGAATATCTGAGAAGGCAGCTGACTTTGCGAGCAAGTCGTCAAGTTCTCTAGCCTTGGCTTCACGCTCAGACTTTGTCTCAGCCTTCTTCTTTTTCTTCCTCTTCAGCATCGCCTGTCGTCGCTTCTCCTCATTCCTCTCATTTTCTAAACGCGCCTCTTGCTCTTCCTTGATGAGCGCCTCATCAGCGCCTTCAAGATCATCTTGTTGTTCCGAGGGCGGCGAGCTGGGAACGCTTGTAGGCAGCCGTGAGTTGGAACGAGCTGAGCTAGAGTTGCTCGGCGACTTGGGAGCCGCCATGTTAAAATGAATATTATAACGATGTGGAAAAGAATGAGTAAATAAAAATATGTATAAAGAGAAAAAAAGAGCGTCAGGGGCCGAGTCGAGCTCAAGGCTTGTTTAGTGGTTTCGGCGATCCGATCCGCTAGTGAGCAGGATGATGTAGTTGACTCGCCTCGAATCGGGGCGTGAAAAAAAAGAAAAGGGAGAAATTTCTCAGGGGGAGTATAAAAGGGGCATAAGAGAAACAGGTCCGAGTAATTCAGAATTCAGAGCAAAATGATAATAATGAAGGTACAATACATAAGCTGATTAATTGTGTCTTCTCATAGACAATTGTCGTTGCCGAGTCTACCTAACTCTTGACAATACAAGAGACAAAGGGCGTGACCGCGTAAAGGAGTAAACGCGAGAAAGGGGCGATGTCACGAGTTAGCGCGTTGCAAGGACACGATTGAACAGCCACATTCTGCTCTCAACGCCACAGCAACGCCTCCCGTCTTCTCCCCGCCAATTCAATTGGTGACAGACCAGAATTACCCCTCCACCCCACCAAGAGAAAATATCAAGACTCCCACTATCCAAGCTTCAGTAGAGTCACCCAACCCACTCAATCTTCAACATCAGTCCCCGAGTGAAGCTATAGCGAAGCTTCATCTCTCATCACAGCCAACCTGTTCGCCCTTCGACTTCTCCGCCAGGCACCCCGAAGCCTCTCACCGTTGATATCATTCAGAATGGCCTCCTTCGCCTCCCAGACCTACACTCCCACCGAGGAGGCTGAGATCCAGCAATGGCTCACCACCTCCGAGCGTCTCAAGTCCCCCGAGGACAAGTCCACCATCCTCGAGACCCTCAACAACCACCTCTCCAGCCGCTCCACCCTCCTCGGCAGCAAGCCTTCCAAGGCCGACGTCGCCATCTACGAGACCCTCGCTCCCATCGTCGCCAAGTGGTCTCCCGAGGAGCGAACCGGCGAGAAGGGCCACCCCCACATCGTCCGCCACGTCGACTTTGTCCAGAACTCTCCCCTGTTCGGTCTCGATGTCAAGGATGAGAACAAGGTCCAGGTTGATCGTGATAACGTACTCTACGTGAAGCCTCCCGTTGACGCCAAGGCTGAGAAGGAGAAGAAGAAGAAGGATGCTGCTGCTGCTGCCGCTGGTGGTGAGGCTTCGCTTGTTGATCGTACCAAGGAGAAGGTCAAGGAGGTTGTTGAGACGGCCAAGGAGAAGATTGCTACTGATAAGCCTAAGAAGGAGAAGAAGGAGAAGGCCCCCAAGCAAAAGGCTGCTCCCGCCCCTGCTGCTCCTCTCTCCCCTGCTCTCATCGACCTTCGAGTTGGTCACATCCTCAAGGCCATCAACCACCCCGACGCCGACTCCCTCTACGTCTCCACCATCGCCGTCGGCGACAAGCCCGGCAACGAGGACTACGTCGAGTACGAGGGTCAAGTCTGCCGCACCGTCTGCTCCGGTCTCAACGGCCTCATCCCCCTCGAGTCCATGCAGGGCCGCAAGGTTGTTGTCGTCTGCAACCTCAAGCCCGTCAAGATGCGCGGCATCAAGTCGTGCGCCATGGTCCTCGCTGCCTCTCCCAAGATCAAGGAAGGTGAGGTCGACGACCACAAGGGCCCCGTTGAGCTTGTCACTCCCCCTGAGGGTGCCAAGGCCGGCGACCGTGTTTGGTTCGAGGGCTGGGAGGGTAGCCCTGAGGGTGTTCTCAACCCCAAGAAGAAGATCTGGGAGACTTTCCAGCCTGGCTTCACTACTACTGATGGTCTTGAGGTTGCTTTTGATGCCGGTGTTGTTGAGCAGCTTGGAAAGACTGGTCGTGGGCGTCTTGTTACTGAGAGTGGTGGTGTCTGCACTGTCCCTAGCCTCAAGGATGCTGTTGTGCGATAAACACGAGGTTAGAATGCATGTAGTGTAGAAGAACAAAAAATTGTGATAGACCAATGTCATGGCACTTTCAATAAACTCATAAATGTTTGAACATCTTGGTGTTGTTTATTTGTTTAGACGTCAACTCCATCTGACATCTCTTCACCTCCAACACTAATGTACAGTACATATTCTACATCCTCCTCCTATGGTATACAAAATGCAGCCAACAGCCGCCATACTCCCTCTATCCGAATGCTTTTTTGGTTCTTCGCTATCATGAATAAAAAGATCCCCCATCTCTAAACGCCAAATGCACAACGCCCAAATCATTTCTCCTTCTCATGTCTGTCTTCATAGTGATACATTATAACAATGACTTTAGGAGGTCTGTCAATCAGGAGAAGAAATACTGACTTTCTCGCAGCTGCTTTACGTCAAAATCACCCTGGGAGCCATGTTAGTACATGTTAAATTGCAGTGATCTCACAGACTCTCGACATACCTTTTTGGGGAGTTCGGGGAAGGTCAGCGGGCGCCAGAAATGCGTGATCTTCTTCCAGTTTTGCTTGGATTCCTTCTTGGGTTTGATAACTTTGGTCTCGAAATTGGTATGCTTAAGACGCTCAAGCAACTTGTTGCTCATCTCAGAAATCTTGTCCTCCGCAGGCTCCATACTCTCTACAGCCTCCTGAACTACCGACGAGAGGTTGCCTTCCGATTCAGGAATGTGTCCGAGGGCGCCAATGTCCTCAGTCTCCTGCTGGATCTCAGGGTCCTCCTCCTGCGAGGCTGGCATCGACTCAACGATGGAGGCAGGCGTAATGATCTTCTTGGCTGCCTCAATGTCCCAGGGATTGCCTGAGCGGAGGAGAGTGTTGCGTTTGTGTTCTAGCAACACTTCTTCCCTTTGGGTGAGCTTGCTCGTCTTGCGAAATTCCCTGATCTTGATGGCGGCAGGGCTCGAATTAGGGATGTTGGCCAGATATAACGAGCCCCTGTATCGTGCCTCAAACTCGGTCGCCAATCGACCGACGACGTCCTCCTCGTGGATTCGGATGAAAGCGTCGCGCAAAACTCCGCTCAGAATGTCCACATCCGCGGCATGAGTCCAGAAGGAATCGTGAACGGCAGCGAACTTCAAGCCGAGCTCGTCACACTTGAGAGCTGAGAGAAGCATGTGGCTGGCATCCAGTGAATGGATGAAATTAGGGGGGAATCCTTGAAGTTGCTTTCTGCGATCCACGGGCTCTGTCTGGCCCTGTGTAGGATAACTGATAGACTGCAGACAAGTGCGAATCTCTCTGGTGATTGCCTTTCGGTAAGGCTGCACAACAGGCATTCTCAAGGGTGTAGTCCACACCACTGTAGATCGAAACTGTGAGGTCAACTCATCCAAATCCTTGCTCTTGCCCGCGGCAGTCTTCTTCGCAGCAGGCTTGTTGTCTTTCTCCTCCTGCAGCTGATCGAGCTGGGCTGGTGTCAGGGCCCTGCAGACACGCGCGCCAATCTCACCAAGCCAGTACTGAATATCATGAGCACCTCGGAACATGGTTCCAAGAGCATTGAAGATATGCTGTGCAATATACGTAGCAGTTACAAGATTGGGAATGCCAGTTTCTTTGTACATATCTGGGTACAGGGCATCCAACTGTTTGCAAACTTGTTGTTTGGCTCCTGCAAATGTGACACCATAGACGTTGGTCATGACAGTTTGCTTCACTACCTTTCTGGTGATTTTACCCAGACAGTTCTTTCCAAGCTGACTACCTGCATTGGCGTCTTTCTCGATCGACTCCTTGACGAGGTTGGCGACAGCCGAGTACACATCGGCAGGTCGATCGCCGGGCATGAGGTTGACCTGTTGAGCACCCCAGGTATCACCACCAAGGGCTGCGTAATGCTGGAGACCGTTGCAGGTGCCATCTTGATGCACTGGTAGATTGGAAACAAAGTCGGCAGGATCAGGGAGATCATAGGCAGCCTTCAGCTCGAAACAAGTAGCCAGGCACTGCCAAGGATCTTCAGCCTTCAACCACCATCGACTACCATTCAACGGGTTCTCGACGCTCTCTCTAATGTTGGCGAGGTTGTCGGTGGCGAATGCCTCTCTCTCGTCGAATGAGGCCTTGTCGAAGCCGTACAGATTAGCAAGGTGGATTTTGAGCCATCGAAGACCTTGCTGGCCAAGTCTCTTCCCCTCGGCGAATTTCAGTAGAGCACGTGTGTGATCGGCTCCCATGTGGTTCAGGTATGTCGGGATGGGATAAGCACGGCCGCGATAGTCCATGTTGTGAGGGAAGTAAATGACTTGCTTGCGGAACGCGCGAGCGATCTCTAATTGCAAGTTCATGTAGCATCGTTGTGAATGAAGGGCCCCACGCTCGTTCTCGACCTGCTTGACCTTTCGAATCCAAGCCCGGCGAAGGAGAGGGTCTGAGCTTGTGGGTTCTGGTGGAATTTCAAGGTCCGGTGTGAGCTCTGGCATGTTGGCGATGGCATCACCACTGTTCCAAGCCTCGACCATCACGTCGAGAACCGGGTTGTTGACCCTCCACGGTGTTTTCCCCAGCACATCCAAGCCTTTGAAGACTTGGTCCATGTCGCCACGCTTGATGGCCGCATTGGCGTAAAGCTTTTGCTCAACGTCTCCTGACTTGACACGAATTAAGGTGGCTTTACTAACCAGGAAGCCTCCTTCATTGATGCGAGTCCACGGTCTAGGTTCGGCAATCATAGGGAGGTGCTTAGCAAGGAAATCGCCCATGGGTTCCCGTTTCAACCGGTCGACAAGCTCTGGGTTGATGATTAACATTCCAACCTTCTTTCCCTTCTTGGGAGCCTGCATATGAGAAAAGGCAGGCTGGAGTTGGCTGATTCGTTCCCTTGAGATAGGGTGTTCCTTCACAACATTAATCTTGGCGGTCTCGATGAGAGATTTCAAGAGAATCGATCCAATACGGGCCCTCACTTGCATAGACCATGATGACATCACAGGATCTTTTGCTCCAGTCGGCTCATGAGCATCAGTGATGATGCTTTGCCGGACTGGCGCATTCGTCTCAGTAGACGCATCTGCCTCTGTAGACTCCTTCGCCTCTGTAGAAGCATTCACTTCGGTCGATTCCTTCGCGTCTATCGGCTCAGTTGCCTTTGCCCGCGTCCGCGATCGCTTCTTCGCCTCAGCTGCTAGAGCCTCTTTTTTGTCTGCTAGAAACTGGACCCTGCGGAGCCGGCGCTGTTCCTTTGCAGCCTTTTCCTTCAATTGAGTCTGAATGTCGTCCTGGGCTACCCGAGAAACGTCGTTGATAAGTCGTTGAATGACCACACCCTTGTCAACGCCCTGTAATGCACTGATGTTGAGCAAAGTAAGAATAGTCACTGCAGCCATTCGAGTAGGGTCTGCCATTCGGAGGATAGGACCGTAGATACAGCGCTCGAGATCCTCTTCAGACTTGACTTCCTTTTCTTCGGATTCCTCGACCTTGATGATCTCTTCTCTTAAACGGGCCTCCATGGCTACAAGCCAGCGTTGCATGCAATCAGAAAGACTCGAATCCTCGGCTTTGGCACTCAGAGCTGTGTTGATACCCAACTTGTCCATCTTCTTCCTTGCGTTTCGCCATTTCTCAATAGCAGTATCGATGGAGTCCTTTTCTAGACGCATTTGGAATTCGCGCTGTTCCAGAGGATCCAGCTTGGAGATATCGACATTTTGGAGTTCGGCCATGAGGTTTAGGTTTCGTCGTAAAGCGTTCAGACCCTCTCCTCGTTGGGGGGTCGGACGGATGTCGGGATAATCTTCACTCGCAAACGCCGCCATATCCTCATTGAGGTCCTCTTCCAGTTCAAATCCCTCTTCTTCGCTTGCCAGACTAACGTAGCTAGTTTCCTCAGATCCGGGTTCGACTCTGTAAGTAGGGCAGATTTCAGTGATAACACCAAGGTCCTGGTCGCTGAGAATATCGGCTCTGCTCAATACTCGCAGACCGGCCTCATCAGGAGCCATGCTCATGTAACGGTTGATAAGTCGTTCCAAGCGGGCTCCACGTTCCGAGATCAGTGAGGCCTTGAGCATGCATGCGATTGTCTCTGCGGTTTGTGGTATATTCTGGTTCCTTATTTGCAACTCGTACCACTTGTGAAGTCGTTCAGCTTGCTTTCGATCTGGATTCGTTCGAAGTTGGTCGAGGGATGCGCGGAGATATTGATTGTGCAAAATGATCATTTCTTCACCGGGGAGTAAACCAGTCAAGTTAAGTCGCTTCAGAACGAGAGATGCTCGATCAAGCTTGCCCACACGAACACAAGCATCAAAGACTGGAATCATCTCTTCGACCTCACCAGGAACACCTTTGTTGTTGATCTTGCCGAATTGTCGAGGTGCTACTGGCTCTGGAATGGACAACAGAGACGTCGGGTCGAGGGAACGAAGGTCGGAGTAGGAAGGCGGAGGAGCCTGGAAAGGCTGTAGACCAGAGCTAGCAAGCTGGCTGTGTAAAGCACCAAGGTTATGACCGAAGTTGTAATCGTCGACAGCTGTCGCGAGATTCCTTCCATGGTTGAGGCCAGGGCCAGACTCTGAGCCTCGGCGCTTGCGGGGTTGGTATGGCTGAGAAACAACACATCTTCGTCCCAGGTTCGTTGCTGTGATGTGGGATGGTAAAGATCTCGACGGAAGTCCAATTGATCGGAGGGCAGTGGTCCTGTGAAGAGCAAGGCTCCTCCTCGTTTGTCGAACGAACATTGTGATGGTTTGGTGGGAGTGGTCGGAAGAGCGGTGGTTATGAGGGGGCGAAATAGCCCAGCCGCGAGAAGCTCAACAGAGAATGGCTGCTGAGTTGATGGAATATTATAACATTAGGCAAGAAATAAATAGCACGAGCTAATTAATTCGACTCGTAGACAAGACAAGTACAAGAAGGAGTGTCGCAACAATTGTTGATGGACAAGTCTTGTCCTATTGCTGCTGTCGCGTGAAGCAGATCTCAGAATCGATCTCCAAATTTTTCAGCATTGGAAGGATTGGACGGTGAACTGAGAAACACTAGAGAGGTCACGTGTGGAACAAATCGTGGCAATGGAAAAGCAGGGGACTTCTTTTCAGACCCACCCAAAATTCGAGAAGACTGTAGGTAGCGATGAAAGTGGGTGCACAAGACGTCCAATAGAGACGGACTGAGAAAATACTGGAATATTATTATTAATTATTCATGAAAACCATATTGATCTCGAGGCCATAACGGAGCTTCTGGTCCATTTTGGCCGTGATTAGGCCTGTAGTTGAGGTTCTGTCTAGGTGAGTACTCTCCGCTGTAGGTACTCTCCAGGGTGCAGATTTTATTCTATGGAGCCCGCCTCAGCCGATCGAGAGCTGTAAACCGTTCCATCTTCTCCACTTCATAACTGGACTCTACCAAATTCAGCCATGACGCTCTACGGTTCTTTAGCTCCGTGACTATAATTTTCTTGTCTTGCATCTCAATCGAGAGATCAAATTCAACATGCTCACTCGACCTGCGGCTGCGGTATTGAGTTGCCGCCAATGCCAATCTGCTATTGTTCGTGCTGTTGTATCAAGGCCAGCCACAAGCTCTTTTCGCAGCTTGCCACAGACCACTTCACGACGGCTTCCTCTAGCGACCAGGTTCTACTCGGATGTTAAAGTGCACGAGACGATAATCGAAAAGGAGTCCTCGAGCCCGGTTCCTCCAAGCGACGCTCTCAATTCGGAACTCGAAGCTACAGAAGAGGCTGAAGATCCTGAAGATGTTCCTTGGTTCCTTGAGGTTGAACCCCCACGACATCCCGAGAATCAACATGCCGTTCAATTACCCAAAATACCTGAGGGGGCACCTGAAGTCCTGGAACCAATGGTGAAATACATCTTCGAGGACATGGGATTAGACGAAATTTCTATGCTGGACATGCGCGACCTTGATCCTCCCGCTGCTCTTGGTCCCAACTTGATCATGCTTTTTGCGACAGCTCGTAGTGAACGACATCTTCACATTTCGTCCGGACGTTTTGTACGATGGCTTCGAAAAAATCACAACATTCCTGCTAGAGCCGATGGGTTGATTGGACCTGGTGAACTAAGGACGAAGCTCCGTCGACTTCGAAAAAAGGCAAAGCTGATGGGTACCAATACTGCTATTATTCCTGGTGGCGACAATGGTATCTCGACAGGATGGGTCTGCGTGAACTTTTCCTGCAACAGCGACAACATCGATGAAGCTGCCAAGGTAGATGATAGTGGCCGCTTCTCTGGTTTCGGTGCTCCTCAAACGGGCACCACAGTGGTTATCCAATGTATGACAGAATCCCGGCGTGCAGAGCTTGACCTCGAGAGTCTGTGGCAGACTGTTCTAAAGAAGAGTTTGCGAGAAAACAAGCAAGCACGTGGTGAAAAGATCGGCAGCCCTGAGGAGCTTGATGAACTTCTGGCCAGCAAAGTCCAGCTCCCCAAGTCGGAGTCTGCCCAACAATGGCAGGCCTTACAAAAAGCGTCCCAACAACAACGACGTGCCTACACCACGAGCGCCAGACGGCTTTTACCGGAGCCTTCACATATTGCTCACACTTCTCCCGCCGTACCAGATGAACTCGTTGACCTCCAGGACCAATCAGCGCAAACGACCCCGGATCTGGAACAGGTTCGTAAGCGCTTTGAGCACATTCAACTGGTTGGGCTACCCCTCGACCAAAGCCAAATATATGAGTTCGTCCACGATGCTATGATGGCGCCTGCATCTGAGCCTGCTTCCGGGCCACGGCTCACTCTTGTTGACCAGATCCTACTAACGGCCGAGGAGCGAGGCATGACCATCTGGACTGATAAAATGTTCTTCACGCTTATCGAGGGAGGTCTGTCCTCGCCGTCATTCGGACAACCTCGGCTTGCGCGTGCTCAGAAGAACCTCGAAACACTCATGGTGCAGAAGGACTGCCGATTCAACAACAATCAAACGAGCAGTCTGCTGTCCGCCTATGCAAAAAGAGGGGACTGGCCCCGATTCTGGGACACATTCCGCAGACCATCTCTCTTCAAGCAAGCCAGGAACTCAAATGTCTACAAAACTGTCTACGAGGAGATGGCACGTACCAACAACCAGGTCTTTTGCATCGAGAATCTACAATGGGTGTATGATGAGATGATCAACGAGCCTCAGCCCCTACCCATGATTGGCCCACTGTACGGTTCGCTCAAGGCGTGCATCAGGGTCGCTGATCCAGCGGCTGCAAAGCTCTTGCAATCAAACCCTGGTGATATTCAAGTACAGTCACATTATGGCAGGCAGAGGTTGGCGAACAGACAGTATCTCAAGATGTTAAGGGAGGTTGAGGCTCTCCATACTGAGACTGCTGCATACTTTGTTAGGCAGAGAATGTATCAAGGCACGAATGCGTCCAAGGAACTGGATTTGAATGAGGAAGAATAGTTTCACAAATAAGCATTGGAAAAGCATAGTATGGATGGGTACGGGTCTTGTGTATAACAAATCATATGTAACAATATCATGATGAGTCTAGGAATATGATTCTCGGTCAAGGTCTCAGGTAGAATCTCATGACTTGCAATGCTGTATCCTCTCAGTAACATATTGCTCTCCCTTTATGCAGTTATATCTTGGAACTCTGCAGCCCTTGCAGTCAACTCTTCTTAAGAGCCTCCCTCAACAAAGGCGCAACCTGCTTTCTACTAGCAGCAAGTTCCTTCTGCCTCCAAGCAAACCTCTTGTGCCCATGATGATCCAGCTCTCCCTCCTTCCACGTCTCCAGTTTCAACTTATCACCAGCTTGCACAAACCTATCCACCGCGTCACGACCTTGATCGGTGACACCCCAGACAAGGAGGTGGCGCTGAAACTCCCCGTTGGGATGGGACGTGGTCATTATGCTTGCAACATCGAGTTCGCGCTCCTTCGCCCAGTCCTCAAAGGCATCGATCAGCGGTTCTGAAGCACCGGCTTTGTCAACGAGGTAGTCGAAGTCTTGCACCACACAGCTTATTCCAAGCTTTAGGCCTGAGCCATCCCATTCTTTGTAGTCTTTACGCAGAATGTCGCGGAAGCTCAGGTCAGAAAGATCCTCTTTTACAACAGAGATCTCGTCAAAGTAGGCTGTGCGGTTGAAGGGTTTGTGCATACGCCGTTCTAGGAACTCAACAGCCTTCAAGTCCTTCTCTCGAACCTTTTCCTTTGCCGTTATATTTATCGTGTCAGAGATAATGGGTGCAAGCGCAAGTCTCGTAAGCTTGTCGTTCTCCGTAGCCGCATCGCCATCCTCAGGATCCTGGTGCGAAATTGCCTCCCAAGTCTTCCTCGTCTCATCCACCACCAAACTCATACAGCTTCCACAAGGTTCAATGACTCTTGGGTTTGCATCTTTGCCAATAACGTTCTCATCGGCATGGTGATCAACGCAACCGGTAACACGGTCCGAAAACTTCTTAAGTGGACCTGTGAGGGAGTTATGATCAACCAACAACCAGTGTGTTTCCTCAGGTTTCAGGTCTGGAAGTTCAGAAAGAGTTAGGAGATCTTTAAGAGTGAGTCCAGCGTGTTTGAGAACAGCTGACATCTCGGTGCGAAGAGCGAGGTCATCGCGGGGCAGGTTTGAGAGGGGAATGTGTAGGGTATGAGGAGGGGTATGAGTGCGCATATAAGCGTAGACAAGAGCTGAGCAGAGAGAATCGAGGTCTATTTCTGTTATTTGAGACTGTCTTTAGTCATGAGTAGGACTTGACTTGCCAGCTGATTCATTCCCTACAACGAAAGTAAGAGGTCCCTTTCGTTGCGCCGCTGGAGCTGTCAAAGCAGCTCTCGCTTTGGCCAAAAAGGCGCCCAAAGACAGCCTCGAAGCCATATTGACTGAAATCGCCATGTTTGATGCAAAAAAGGAGAAAGAAAGGAATAAAAAGTGCGCAAAAGACGAATAAGCCACCTGTAACGTTTAAAAAACAAAACAAAACTCACAAGAGTCCCTGCATGTGTTTTATGTAAGTTGTAAGTTAAAGCTTAAACGGTCAAGACGTCACCCTGAACAATTTTGCAGGGAACATCAGCCACAAAACTGTCACTTGATTGAGCTCGCCCCATCCTTGTAGTTGGGTCAGAGTCAACAAACGGCATTGCAGTAGCTGGTGCTTACTGAGGGATGAGAAAGCTATAGCATTAGTTGTATACATGCATTTTTATGTGCATTCGTCCAGTCTTTGGACATTATTTTATCATTGCGATGGAAATGGCTCGCGCGACGTAACTCTATGCGTGACATTTATATGCATGGTTGCCCTGCTGATGCCAATCAGCCCTACATTAACTTTGTTATTTATCCCTTGCAATTAACAGGGCTAGACCTCCCTGACAGTGAATCTCACTGTGTTGAGAAAGTATCTAGAATGTGACGGTACTGGATACTTATGTAGTATGCATCTATCTTGTGAATTCAACAATTTATAGATGCCTGTATCATATCATTAGAGTACTATAAGCCAAGATACTGGAGTGCATGCTGCTTTGTATACCCGGAAACAACCACAAACGAGCATGATTTCACGTGAAAAGCCAATGTTTCCATGTGAATCTACTCCGTATACTGGGCTCTCGTAATTATTCCCGTGAGTCGTTGTAGACCGCCTGTAACGTTACCAAAGTATATTCTACCTCCAACTGCCGGCTTCTCACCGCTTCCCTATTTCGGTAGTATAACATCGTTGTCTCCAATTCTGCCCGCTTATCTCGCCTCATGTCCACCCCGCTATCGGTCCCGCCGTTACACGAGCAGGAAGGGTCCATCTCCAGACCGGGCCTTGCAGCCTGCGCCCTGGCCGTTTTTCGCTCAACAGTCATTATCTCTAGCTCAAAACTTCCTGACCCTGTAAACTATTATCTCCTTACATTGGATCCAAACACTCCCCAAAATGGCTCCTCTTCGTCTCGCTATCCTCGAAGCCGACACCCCGCAGCCCCAAACTCGCGATCGCTTCGGTGGCTACACGGGTGTCTTCACTGCGCTCCTCCAAGAAGCTGCAAAGCCTCAGAAGCTTGAGGATCTGGTCACTATCAAGGGCTACGATGTCGTGAACGAACTACACTCTTATCCATCCCTCGACGACATCGATGCGGTTCTCATCACTGGCTCTCGACACACAGCATTCGATAACGACCCCTGGATCATCAAGCTTGTCGAATTCACAAAGAAAGCCATTGACACAAATCGCATCAGAGTTGTAGGCGTATGTTTCGGCCACCAGATCGTCGGACGAGCTGAGGGCGCCAAGTGTGGACGCAGCAATAAGGGATGGGAGGTAGCAGTCACAGAAGTTGACCTGACGGACAAGGGCAAGGAGATTTTCGGGTTGGACAAGATGGTAAGACCCGTTTTGCTGCGCGCGTTATTGTACGACTGTTTCACTGACATTGTTACACAGCGCATTCACCAAATGCATCGCGACATTGTGGATGAGTTCCCCAAGGGTTCAATTCCTCTCGGTTCCAATGAGATCTGTGAAGTGCAGGGCTTCTACTCACCAGGACGATATCTCACAGTTCAGGGACACCCCGAGTTCACCAATGAGATCATTTCAGAGATTCTCTTCAACCGTCATACAGTTGGCATCTTCACGGATGAAGTGTATAACGAAGCTATGAAACGCGCGCCACTTCCCCATGACGGTGTTGCTATTGCCAAGGCTTTCCTCAAGTTTTATCGAGAGGGATAGAGAAGAGAAAATACTGCTGGAATATGGATGGAAGAGCTTATGCGACTGGAAGTTTTCTATGCGCAGCTAAACTTGAAAAAGGAGGAAGCGTTCGAATTGGGCATTATACCAAATGGCGTAATGCATAAATCTGTTTTGCTAGAGTAACGACATCAAACGACTTTAGAGTTTTGTTCAAAATGACCAAATACAAAGAAAAATCCCCTCTGAATGCTGATATGTCTATCAACTTTAGATACGGAATTGGTGATACATCTGAACTGTGAATACTAGGCGTGCGGTGATAAGGTGGCTGTAGACAAGTACTATACATGCTGCAACGCAACGAATGATAACTCGAATCACCTTCTTTTCCGATTATCGTGAGAGCCTTGATGTTGGATTGTGTATTAATTAGGTATGCCCACTGGGTATGCACTCTAGAAAGTAGTGTTTTCATCCTAACTCAACAACCGAAAGGAGCTTCTCGTACTATACGTAAGGTAGGTATGATGACATTGCGGTAAACCATTGCCTCCTTTTTATCTCAACTCAAAGAACCTTCTCATGAGCCCAAGCCTAAGTCTAGTCTAAGAGCATCCATACAACTCGAGGCAGTGATTCAATGCCTCCTTCTCTCATGGGTATATAAACCCTCGTTCAACTCCATTTTCCTTCTTCTCTTCTCCTTCCAACATCTTCTCCCACTCTTCTCTTCTCCTTCCAACATCTTCCATCCTTTCGTCTTCCACCATGGCCCCTTCAGCATCCTCTGTCGCTGGCACCAGCCAGCCCTTCATAAAGAAGGAGGAAGATGATTCTGATGGGGAATGCACTTTCCTCTCTTCAAGCAAGACTGAAGCAATGAAGGGTGACCCGAAGCAGGCCATCTGTATCGGTGATGATGATGACGACGACGACGAGAGTATTTCGGGGCTGTTCACCCGGCCTCGAGAGGCTTCAGGTAACGACAACCTCAAGATCGTCAAGGACGAGAGCGACGAGGAAAAGGAGAACTTCAAGATGAAGGGGCTGAAGCCTCAAAACAAAGACGCCATTACAGCTGGGGACTTCTGTCACGCGATTGATGTTGACCCGGAGTCTAGTGACGAAGATACTGATGATGAGTATGATCCAGATTCTGCACACGAGAAGGACTCGGATTATCACGATTCGGACGACTCAGATGACTCAGATGACTCGGACGAGTCGGACGATTCGGAAACTGAGAAGAAGAAACGCAAGCTAAAACGAGGCGGCTGGAAAGCCTCGGATATCAGAAAAGTTATCAAAAAATGGGAGAATGAAAAAAATGCTTTGCTCCTTAAGCCGTACATGGGAGAAGAGTTGAGTCACGTGGAGTATCAAAGACTCGAAAAGCTGAAGAAAAAAATCCCCAAAGCACAGAAAGCACTTGAGAAATATGCGAGAGAATCTCCACCAAAAACTGCTCGAGAGTACTGGCAGCGGCATCTGAAGCGACAAGAGGAAAAGGAGGGCAGAAAGCGCAAACGTGACGATGATGAGACAAACCCGAACAAACTTCAAAAAACAAACATGCAAGCTGAAGCTTTTGGCGGAGCTGAACACCCTGGTTTCTCGAGAGCAGCAGCCTTATTCACCACAAAAGGGGCCCAGGACGATGACGGTGACGACAGTGAACCAGCGAACAGGATCGAGGCCACAACTCATGAGGCCCAAATGAAGCAGATCATGGCGGGCATTCCCGAGGGTAACGACACCCGACATACGAAGACGCAAAAGAAGGATCTGACGAAAGCTAAGAAATGCTTCGGGTACAAGCAGATCAAGGCTATTGACGGGAAGTGGAAGCTCAAAGGGATGGAAACCTCTATGCACAGTCAGCAGCTCGTGGCCGCTACCTGGATGGTCATGCGTGAAGCCATGGGATTAATTCCGGCGGGAGGTATCCTTGCTGACGAGATGGGACTCGGAAAAACCATCACTTCTCTTGCAACTATCGTCGGTCATCCAGCAGAGCCAGAAGACAGAAAGGACGGTTATGGCAGGGCAACTTTGGTGATTGCTGACAGTTCCCAATCTGCCTCAAGGACCTGGATGGATCAGATCAAGAAGCATACCTCAAAAAAGTTTGCTAAAAGATGCCTGATCTACTCCAAGGAGCTTGAGAAAGACGCAAGATGGTGGAGTACGAAGAATGTGGTGTAAGTTTATTTCTCAAACATCGCTTGTCAAAGAAAGGATACTGACAAATCAAAGAATCACCAACTTAAACGCACTACGTGGACAGTTTCCCAGCAAGAAAGAACGCAAAATGCTAAAGGCCCAATGGGCAGGAGATGAGGCTGGATATCAGCAAGCCATCTCCAAGAACCTTGGAGAACTCTTCGAAGTCAACTGGTATCGAATCATTCTGGACGAGGCTCATGGTATAAAGAATCACACCTCAAGTGGTCAGTTCCATGTAATGTATTTCCGTGTACTACGTGTACTCACATGAAATAGGTGCTCTCGCAGTCTGGGAACTGAACGCCAAATACCGTTGGGCTTTGACTGGCACACCCCTCGCCAACAAACTTGAAGGTGAGTATTCCGAAAAGTTCATTCGTCTCTTACTCATGTTACCAGAGTTCTATCCCTACTTAAAGTTCATTGGTTGCAAATTTGCAACCAGCATGAAAGATTACAAAGCTCAGTATATTAGGAGCGTAAGTTTTGGCACTCGATCTATCTCTTACACCTCTAAACGAACCTAGGACCAGGCATCCGAAAACTTCGAAACATTAGTGGCCCTTGTCATGATGAGACGGTAAGGTTTCGATGCTGCTCAGTAGTAGACAATCTCTAACCTCCATCAGACAGCAGACTGAGAAGTTTCTGGGACACACCATGGTTCCCCTGCCAAAAAGCCATCGTAGTGATGTTTGGATTCCATGTGCCAGCTGGGAAAAGATCCTTGAAGAGTAAGTGCGTGCCTTTGTAAAACTGTGGCTTTGCACTTTTAAACTGATATCATTTGCAGGGTTGTGGATAGTGCATACCAAGAAAAGCTCCTCGACGCCCAAAATGAAAACCAAGAGACTGCCGACGAAGAGGCTGCCGCAAACGAATACCAACAGCAGCAGGATACCGAGGAGATTGAAGATGCACCCGACGACGAGAGTGAAGATGACTTCGAAGGTGACGAGAGCAACGGCTTCAATGCCCTAGACGCGTACAGAATTCAGCTCCTGAGATGTATGAGGCTTCTGCAACTCACATCTCACCCCCTCACCCTTGAAACGTTCTATAGAGAGGAAGATCATGACGTTTACATTGACCTGACCCTGGAGCGACTGAAATCAGAGATCACCCAATCGAACCTCGATGCAGATCAGAAGGCTCTGGAAGCGTCTCTCGAGCCAGCCTATTCCTCAGGGCTCCGACAGTTGGAGTTAGTGATCAAGGACAACTTTGGGGGTAGCGAGGAGATGACAGAGCTACTCACACTTGCGGCTAACGAGCAAAAGGTCAAAGGTGTCACTTGCGCCTTCTGCCGCAAGAGAACCCCCCCTGAGAACCCCATCAAGAGCTCAAACGTAAGTTGTTATGTAGGCTATGCAGATCGTCGCTAATATTGCCAGTGTGAGCATATCTACTGCCACGATTACCTCTCCATTGCAGTCAACAGTAAAACCAAAACTGGCCGCATCCGTGCGGTAAGCAATCTCCGAGTAATAATGCTGTTTCTTAAGACTCTCACTAATTACAGTTACAGGCTCCCCAGTGTCAAGTTACGGGATGCTCTCCAAAACTTGGAATGGGCCAAGTAGTAAAGACTCTAGGATGCATCGACACAGCTGTAAAAGCCATAAAAGATTACAAGGAACCTGGGCGTGACAGCATCGGAACACGGTGGACTGGTGGCACAAAGGACATGGCGTCGTTCTTTCGCGCTGTTTGTGGTCGCGATGACATTGCCTATGGTCCTGTCAGGATGCCCCTGAGTTCCAAAGTCAAAGCCACTTTGGCAGTGATGCTGACTTGGATGGAAGAAGCCCCCGATGACAAGGTCATCAGTAAGTTTTCTTGTGGCCTTCTGTGTGAGATATACTAGTACTGACCCTAAGCCTAGTTTATGTCCAGTGGACTAGAACTGCAAAGGCTCTCGGCTGTGTTCTTGAGAGCCTGGGAATCAATTTTCTCTATTACAACCGGATGGCAAACCAAAAGCAAAAGACTCGAGCACTAGACGAGTTCACCAATAACACAGACATCAAGATTCTGGTAAGTTATCCCTCTCAATCGCAAGCCCCAGCAAAATCTGACAGTCATGTAGGTGTCGTCAATGAAGTGCGGTGGGCAGTCCTTGAATCTCCAGATGGCCAATCGCGTCATCATTCTTGACGAATGGTGGAATAAAGCTGCCGAGGAACAAGCGTTCAAAAGAGTCTATAGAACTGGCCAGTTGAAAGAGACTCATCTTGTTCGCATCATCGCGAAGGATAGCATTGACGAACGTATCATCATGCTACAGGATGCAAAGGAAGAGATCATCAGGGCTGCACTCCAAGATGGGGAGATGCAGCCAAACTTCTCCAACTATCTTCAGCTTCAAATGCTCTTCTCCGGAAAGGACAAAGAGACGCTGATCGCCGAGATGGAGAACGAAGCTCGTGCCAAACAGACCAAGCAGTGATTTCGCCTGAGGAGAAACTGAAAATGGGTGGCGTTCCGGGAGAAGCTTTTGGCAGAAAATGTTACTGGGATTTAAGGATGGCGCCTTGGGATCGAGAAACGGAGATAATGCACGAAGATTCATGATGCAGATTGAGCAGATAGGCCATATTCCCCAATACCCCTAGATAGTACTCGATAATAGATTGACAATACACCATTTGACAGATGCAGGGCACGCCAGATAATACAGACGTCCATGTTAGTAATCTACCTACCAAAGGAAGTCATCTAGGAACAGATATTATAATCCCATATATTTTAGAACTCGTACAAGCCCGGGGTTGTAACAGGTGTTCGCCATGGTATCTAGGAGTTACTCCGTCTAATCTAAAACATGTTCGACATACATATACGCCAAATAACCACCCAATGCATGCATCCCAAATGCGCAACGCCATCTAATGCAAGTTCATGATGCCCCGTCATGATCTATACCTATGAAATCCTGGGTATCTCCATCCACACGCTCTCCAAAGCCCTCGACCTTTTGCCATGCTGCTCTTATGTACATCCCATATAATTCCTCATTACTCATCGGCATCCCACCACTGTGGAGCTGCCCTCGCTGCTTTGCGGGCGTCATTTCCAGCCTGACGATCCATTTCCCAGTCAGCTTGTTCCTGCTGTCGTCTCTTTTTCGCGAATCGAGAATCGAGTGTCATTTCCTCTCTTGTGCGTCCGACTCTTGCACCCACATCGGGCACTTCTTGTCGTCTTTTCCAAAATTGGACGTTGATGCGTTTGAAAGCCTGGCTATGCCGCCAAGGTTTCTCTTTCAGAGAAAAGACCACGGCGTCAGCCAAGCCGTGGAAACACAAAAATATAATACTGGCTAGTCTCATGGGATAGGGAGCTCCTCGTCCGTATCCAGTAAGTTGTACGATGAAGGGTAGGATCCAAATGGCGACGTAGACTATCGGATAAATGAATAGTAACCGGAGTTGTCGCAAGATCTTTTCGCGTGACTTGACAGTACCAGGTGCGTTGAAATCGCTCTGAGTCAAGACAAGGTTGGTGTCGTTGTTGTGTGGGCTGTCTGGTGTGCGACGGAGTATGGCGAAAAGGTTAGGGATAGATGGCGGCCTAGAGGGAGGGCTGCCATCAGATCGATGAAAGAAGTCGGTTTGTATAGTATATGATGGCGAGGCAACATCAGGGAGCGGTGTTTGGTGGACAGGCTTGGGTTTTGTATGGGCGGCTAAAGGGACGATCACATCGTCCGAACTACAGCGAGTTGTGCCCGTCGAATTCTGAGAATCAACTTCTGCCTGTTCAGACTGAGATGTCAGATCGGTACCAAAGTTAGCCATCCACATCTGAGTCGATCCTCTTCGCGTCAGTCGTGCCGAATGAAGTCTGTTGGGATGCGTCGATCCAGGCATGTCAAAATGGAAAGAGTTGAAGGCCACTAGTGGAGGCCTTGTTGTCCTGTCTTCGGATAAGGTGAAAGAATTGCGCCGTGAGGGGTTGGAAGACGGAATTAGACCATGGGATTTTATCGTAGGAGTCGGTGGTACAGTGGTGATTCCTTGGTGCAAGAGATCGAGACTTTCATGACCCGACATCTTTGATAGAGTATTCTTCGAACTGTCATTCCCGGAGCCGAATCGTCTCATCAACACTCGAACGTAAACGTATACGCCTATACATAGGCAGAGAATGACAGTAAAAGCCATATAGCGAGGAATCCAAGAAAGCGCCAGTCTCTTCCACATCGGGTTGAACGGTAGATAGCAAAACTGGCCAGTGTTAATGTAACCGGGGCTTTCGATAAATGCTAATGAAGCCATCACAACAGGTACGATGGCGGCAAGAGCGTAGGCCGCCTTTCGATATGGGTAGAGGCCTTGCTCTCCACGAAAGATGTATAATGCAGTATGTACTGAGATGAGAGCAACTGAAACATCAGAGGCTTCTATACTGAGAGCGAGGAAGAATCCGCTGACTTGGCAGAAGGTCTCAGTCGTTTCAATCTTTCCAGCGACAAGTTCCACGGCGGGGAAGATGAGTAACCAGAAACTCTTGAACATATCACTATAAATAAGTAACATGATGAGGCTTTTCAAGGGGTCAGCAACAGGAGGGTGAAAGGAAGAGACACGAGAATTGAGACTCACTCATGACGGAAACTCCGCCTCATTCGAAAGAACCAGAATGAAGTTATTATTGTTGCGAGTATACTCATCGATGCGACGGTGAGAGTCGCAACATGAATAGCATATGTCTGATGGGGAGTAAGAGCAGCCATGGTGAACTGCTTTACTCGACGTGGCTCGAGGCTGAGAGCCGTCGTTGGATCTGAACCTGTCCATGGCGAAAAGCCCTGGGCATTGGCTTCTTGAAGCCAGGGAGGCATGGTGGAGATGACAGCGGGAAGTGGATGAGAATCGTAAATCGTCGATCCCTTTAAGTCGGTTTAGGTATGTGTCAGTCAGAGATGCGGATCGTTGCTTGTCGTTAGACTGTCGATGTCTTAGTATCGAAATATATCAAAGACGCGCGAGCTGTGATGACCAACTGGAATCGACTGGTGACACTGGTGACAGTCGCATCGCGAGATAGTTCAACTTTGGGGTTGGAGGGCCTGGGAATATCGACCCCTGCAACAAAGGGAGGGAG
>JAAOAN010000497.1:0-64807 GCA_013396205.1 Fusarium mundagurra | reverse complement strand
ATGATGACTGACCAATGGCTACGTCGCGGCCCCCCCTTTTAACCTCAAGATACATCCCGTCCCTTCCCCGGATGCCAACTAGCTTCGCACCGTATCTGACTGTTCCTTGGAACCTCCTGAGCTACAGAGACCGTATAGACTGATGCCATTGTCCCTCTCCAGTATGTTAATCAAGCCTGGGTGCCCTTACCGCACTGGCATGCAACTTGGGCCGTCATAAACCATCGGAAGCCCCGCCCAGGCGCACAATCAAGAAGCGCCACGACACGCAGTTGAATGATACATTTACTGAACTACGGGATAGAATCTCTAGTCTGAGAGTTGTAATGGCAAAGGAAGGAGAGGAGAGTGCAATGAAGGATCCGCAAGAAGGAACGCATAAATTGATAGGAGATGAGGTTAGTCAGCACCTAACTCGTGACAATAATTCTCACCTAGGATATGAGGCCCTTATATGTATGGCGAGAGAGTCTATTGCGCTCCTCGAGGAGAGAAACAAAAGTCTTGTAGAAGAGCACACACTACTGCAGTCGACAATTGCTGCGTTTGAGATGTTATTTCCACGTTACTGACCTTCCAATGCATGCCTTGCGCATCGACATGGTCAGTTTTAACATGGATGTCACGGCGGGTAATGAGGGGGCTTGTGGCGTAACGGCTTGGCGTCAACAGCAGACTATCAATATTTAACTGAAGATTTAGAGGCGGCAAATTCCGTCTGAAGCGCCTAGTGACCAACATCTATGGACGCCATCGACCGGTCGAGATCAGACGTGGCCCGCTGCTTAGAGCGGGAGTTACCGTTTCTCTTAGTGCAGCTTCAAGCCATCAATAATTAAATGCAACTACACTGGTCAGTTCAGCGGCCATCTTTGTCACCCATCGCCGTTGCGGGCGTCAAACTAATAAGAATGACAACGATAATGATTCCTTAGGCATTTATTTCATCTTATGCCTCTAGCTGAACTATAACTCGCTCCCTAACTGCTACATTATGGCGAGCTAAGGTAGTCCATTTTATTATATCTATTCCCAGATGGGAGGTTATAGAAGAAAATCATACTCGTCTTCCGGTTCTGATCGTTGTGATACTTTCTCAAGTACCGATGGTCTCGCTCGGTACGGCAGGCAGTCTTAACCTTCAACTTTGTCTGGCCTGCTTTTCAATTCCGGAGAAGCGAATCTGCCTTCGCTATGGCGAATGCAACTAATAAGCCGACGCCCACGTCGGAATCCGTTACCCTTGGCCCGGACCATAGTGCCACCTATCTAGTACCATTTAGCATCGTCATGGCCATCGTCATCATCAGCACCGTGGCCCGTATTTATTGCCGTATTCGTCCCCAATGGCGTCTCGCTTGGGATGACTATACGTTGACTTTTGCTTTTGTAAGTACTAGTGAAGAGAGCGAGTATTTGCAAGATGTAAAGCTGCAGGCGGGAAAGCATATGGTTCACCCGTGCGCTATAAATGAGCTAACCGCCCGAGGCTGCAGGCTCTCACAACTACTTGGTTCTCTTTGATGGTTTTAGAGTATATCAATCACGGTCGGGCCATTGAGAATTACCCGCGCGACCTCACTATTATTGGGCCGATCGAAACCGCGATGGGCCTCATATTTTTCTGGGCGCTAAACGTCATACGCATCTCCATGTGCTTGATGCTGCTCCGCCTCAAGGAGGAGAGAGCGTGGAAGTGGGCCTTACGAATCCTCATCGTCCTCCAGGTGTGTCTCATCATCGTCGCCACTGGTGTACAGATGGCTCTCTGTCGGCCTCTATCCGGCCTTTGGGCTCCGACTCCCGACACCCGGTGTATCCCGACGGAGGGTTTTAGACGCTATTGGATTACGCATTACTGTAAGTGAAAAGGAAGCTTAGAAAGAGCCCAAGCGGCAACTAGCTAAAAATATTTCAGCCTTCCATATCTTCTGCGATGTCGTCATCTCCCTTATGCCCCTTACGTTTATTTACGCGATGCATCGGTCTCTGCTGGAAAAGATACTCCTTTGCGGTTTAATGGGTGCCGGTCTAGCAGCAACAGCAGCGGCCCTTGTCTTTCTCATTATCCTCGTCGGAAGCTTTGGGGTCTGTAGGGATGCCTTGTTCAACGTTCACCTAGACATCTGTACCTCCCTACAGCTGTTCTTGGGCGTCATCGCCGCTAATCTGCCTTGCCTCAAGGCGCCAGTTCATCGCATTCTGATCCAATGGGGCATTGTTCGAAGGGCGAAGCACCCCTCTGCCGATGGCCGCTCTCCCGAAAGCTTCCTGAGCAAGATGACCTACGGGAGCCACCTCGCGGAACAGTTGCACGACCTCTCGTGGAACAGTTGCCGACCTCTCGCTTCGAGCTATAGAGACAATAAGAAGGTATCCCACGCCGTCACTGAGTCCAGTCTCGACTAGAGCCGCCTCCTGGGATAGGAAAAGAAGCAGGACTAGTATTGATATTGGAGTCGGCTTTTGTAAAGAGGCGAGATAGGGTAGTTACAGATAAGCTAGCATATTAGAGGGGCAATTTGGACTCTATGACTGCAATCAGGCTGGCGAATCTATCTATATCTATCTACCGTCACCTTATATAGATAAATATAAATGCTTAGTTATAAATTGCAATGCTGATTGATTGCTCTAGGCTATATGTTGAGAGGAGCGTCCTAAAAGTTATTACCCACTCCTAAGTCCAAGTTCCCTAATAAGTTAGCTAAGTATACATAGCTATAAAGCCAAGCTATCCCCCCTGTGTCGAAAGACTTCGCGGAGGTCACGACCAGGGGGCCAACCCTCGACTTCGAGAAAATGTCTTCACTGCCTGGGTACTCTGGTTGCAAGAACCATCGGGACTCACGTGGGAAGACCGGACGGATGACGAGTTGCTCCAGGCTATGGATATCGCTGGGACCATGGTTAGGTATGACGCTGGGGGAACCAAGGAGTTGAGGAAATGGTTGAACAGTGCTGGGTATCGTAACCGGCCTGTTGCTGTGACGCAAAAGGGGAACAAATTGCTTGAGTTCCTTGATGAACAGGAAAGAATGAGTTCGCACTTGGATAGATACCATGTTTTTGATAGGATCAGACCGTAAGGATTTAAGAGAGTCAGGTATCTCGGAATGGCTTGTGGCAAGTCATTATGTAGGACTGTCACTATATTAGAGAGGGGGTAAATCACTTCATATCTCAATACATCTTTGAACTCATCCTGACGAAGCTATGATTGCGAATCATCCTACCTAGTTTAGAAAACAACTTTATGATCTGTCAGTGCCTGCAATTGGCCTTGGGTCCAAAACAATTGTTGAGATGGAGACAAGTAGCTGTCTGTTTGGCTATAGTTCTACAGGCTACTCGGAGGTGCCGAATCGTGAATGAAAGGTTAAAGCTGGGATAATTCGGCACATCATGAGAATTTCATCTCGACAAGCTAAGGTAAAAGTGCCCTTGTCAAGTCCCTGTTAGATCGCCCGCTTCGAGCAAAGAGAACAAAGAGGGGAGAAGCTGTCGACTCGGTGCAAGTATCACCGGATTGGGAATGACGATTGAATTATCTTGCCCCAGTTGTGAAGGGGCACGAAAGATCGTAGCAGTGAGTAGCTGAGAGTCTATATTATAGGTCTTGGGACAGCTCTGCCCAGCTTTGCAGCTGGGAAAATGATTGGCGGTGTTCGCAATGTTCCCTTGTCATAGCTGGGCCAGCAGGGGAAAAGCCATTGGCTGCGGATGCCCTGTGAATCCGCTGTGATGTGATGTGGCTTGCATGCTCACCGAGTCTCACGGGAAGGGTACGTCTTCATCGATACGTGGCTTACGCAATGTCGAAATTTGGAGTTCAGCTCAGCTATGTATCAGGCTTTCATTAGGCATCACCCCTCACTGCCTAATTCTTCTAAAAACACGTCCCTCGAATCTTGAGCTATTATCGCCGAATACCCAGCAAGCCTAAGCCGGGAAACATCATCTCTCACCTGAGCTCCCGATAGGCCATGACCCCGTATTTGTACTCACCATTACCAGAGGGTAGTATCCGCCTTCTTCGGATAACCCCGCACCCGGATAAGAACTCCCCAATCCAATGCGAGCTATGCGATTTTGCTCTGTCTGACTCGGAGAGCACCTACCCTTACGAGGCCTTGTCCTACGTCTGGGGGTCTGCAGAAAAGCCTTTTTCTATCGTCGTGAATGACCTTGACTTCCTCGTGGGAGCAAATCTTCATGCCGCGCTGGTGCATCTTCGACATTGCTCTCTAGAGCGTATCATATGGATTGATGCAATTTGCATCAGTCAAGGAGACACATTAGAGAAAGGGCAGCAGGTTCAGTCAATGGCCGAGATCTATGCCAAAGCCAGCTGCGTTGTGGTTTGGCTCGGGCCGGCGTCAACTACCAGCGATCAGGCTCTGGATAACATCCGCGAAGCAGCACTCCAAAATTCGACAGAGGGGAAAGATCAGAAAGGTATTTTCCAGCTTCTCCAAAGACCTTGGTTTCAGCGCATTTGGGTAAGCCACCAACTCCAACCCGGCATCAGGAAAGGTATTCATCAAGTCCATCCAGGTCCTACAAGAGGTTGCCGCAGCCCGATATGTACTCATCAAGTGTGGCTCTAGTGAGATTGATGGATATGCCTTTTGCTCAGGCTTAAATGCAATGGAGCTCTCCTATAAAACTTACCCGAGTTTGCAGCCCCTGGTTCGATCTGTCACCTATCTTATACGGGGAGCCATCTTCCGCCCTCGGCACGTCACAACACAATCCAGTAGATTTTCACTCAACATACGTCCTCTAAGCGAGTTAGTTGAGATGTACCATACCCGAAAGGCCACCGAGCGCCACGATAAAGTCTACGCTTTGCTTGGTATGAGCTCCGATGATCCCAGTGAAGCGGGGCTATATGTTGAATACACGATTCCATGGAGTCAAGTATTTCATAGGCTGGTTAAATATGTACTTTCACAATCGGTATCTGTGAAGACCTGGAGCGATAGGGAGCTGGCTGTTATCGATGGAAAGGGCCTAGTCCTGGGCGAAGTCTCCTCGGTCCAAAGAGATCCGGCCTGGGAGGATAGCCAGGAAGTGACAATTGCCTGGAAGAATGCATATGTTGAGGCTGGCAGAATGTCGTCTTGGGCAGTCCAGGCCTCGGCAAAGAACATCCAAGCAGGGGACATTGTGTGCCTTCTTCAGGGAGCATCAAGTCCCACCATCATCAGACTATGTCATCCTTACTGGGCCGTTGTCATGATTTCGGTACCTCCTACAGACGCTATTGCTCGCGATGGCAAGGGCGTCGAGTGGTCGGAAATATTACAGTCAGTCACGAGGTTCTCACACAGCTTTGTCCTTGTCTGGGACTGGGAGATGCATCCAAATGAGTCTCTTGGCGATCAAGAAAGAAAGTACGAGAAACTCATGGTCAAAGAAATGCAGAAGGGCTCAATGACAGATAAACTGTACATTATCGCAATACTGGCGAATATTGGATTCGTATTGCAAGATCTTGAAAGACATGCCGAAGCTGAAAAGTATGTCCGGAGATCGTTGAGAAACTTTGAGAAGGCTTTGGAAAATGTGGACAACTCCAACCCAGCCTCGAAATCCAGAAGTGGTACTAAAGCTGGGGCGTACATTGCAACGATAACCGAAGCTCTTCTTGGAGTTGAGGGTGGTTGGTTGCCACTGAGATGGGCGTCAGAGGATGGATACTACTTAACGATTAAACTTATGCTTGAGAATGTTAAGCCGAACATGAAGAATAAGGCTGGTCGAACCCCGCTCTCTTGGGCATCAGGTCATGGCTACGAGGCTCTTGTTAATCTGCTTCTTGGAATCGAGATTGTTGATCCAGATGCGAGAGACGAGAAGGGATGGACTCCACTGCTATGGGCAGCCAGCAAAGGACATGAGAAAATTGTTAAGCTTCTTCTTGACACGAAAAAGGTTGATCCAAATGCCAAGGAAAATTCCGACGAGACCAGACGAACAAGGCGAACACCACTCTTACTCGCCGCAGAGGGTGGTCACGAGGCAGTAGTAAGGATGCTTCTTGATACTAACGCGGTGGACTTGAGCGCTAGTGCTGAGACTGGAGAAGCGTCTTTGCTGTGGGCCGTGAAGAACGGGCATACAGGGGTTGTTCAACTGCTACTTCAAACAGGAAAGATTGTTCCGGATACTGCAGAAGAGAGTGAGATTGAAGACGAAAGCGGACGAACACCGCTCATGTGGGCAGCAAACAACCAGCATCACGATGTTGTTAAGCTTCTTCTCGATACTGGCAAGGTCGATCTGGAGACTAGAGACAAGTGTAGGAGAACGGCAATATCTCTCGCCGCGGAAAACGGCAATGACGAAATTGTGAAGCTGTTGTTGAGTACTGGCAAGGCCAATCCTGACGCAGCTGATAAGGATGGACGAACTCCGCTAATACTGGCGGCAGAGGGCGGGTTTGAAAAGGTTGTTCAGCTGCTTCTTGATACAAACAAGGTTAATGCAAGTTTGAAAGACAACCGCGGACGAACGCCTCTATCGTCAGCCGCCAAGAACGGTCACGAAACTATTGTCAGCATGCTAGCTGAGAGAAATGAGCTGAGCGTCCAAGACCTACAGCGCCAGATCCTAGCAGCCTCCAAGCAAGAGGACTTTCTTAACATCCGAGATGACGACTACTTTGACCATCGATGTCAACAACTGTTTTCAAATCTTCGACAGTGGATCCTACGTTTCTCAAAGTTCTCGGATGTGCGCGCTGCTCGCTTGACATCAGAAATTCGCGACGAAACGATCGTTGAGAGGCTAGATAACACCATACTCGATGGGTCAGACGTGGATATGCATCTCTACGATCGAGTACGTCGTCGCGATGTGTTCACATCCGTAGTCATGAGTATGCTCTGGGAGTTCGTCTTTACTCGCTACTTGTTCGGCCTGGATCGAGAAACAAGACTGAAGCTTAAGAGTCTCGAAAAGCAGCTTGTCGGGCCCCCCTCGGCCATACGGAGATGGCGGGCCACAACTCTGACACTGTTGTCTAATCGCGACAGTGTCCAGAACCAGCGTGACCATGACGCTAGAGCCGTATCCGAAACTATCTTCCAGACCCTGTGTGCCATTCTCCCACCACCTTCCAATCTGCAAACTCAGCTTCTTTCAAGTCTGTCGCAGGTGACGAAAGAAGCAGTTGAGGTTTCAGTCGAGATGCGCAGTCAAAAAGCAGATTATATGATGCTTCCACCTCTGATGCCCGACTATGATGCGAATGGTGACCTTGCAAGCCTCGTCTCTTTCAACGCTGCTTTGATGAATGAGCGCGGCGATAGTTCGGACTTGACCAATGAGGAGTATGAGGCTCAAGATTCAAAAGTGAGGATTGTGTTGTTTCCCCTGGTTGTGAAGAAGGGAGGGGATTATGGTGAGGGCGATGACGAGATTGTTGTTTATCCAGCTCAAGTGCTGGTAGCGCCGAAACGGTCTGAAAAGAAGAACGTGGAAGTTAGTTCCTGAATTCTCACGAATTCTATGGGACGGCCTGGCGCCTAGAACAGGGCCTAGATCGCTTCTGAGGTTAATCATAATAGTTGGCGCATACGCTACTGGAGCGTTGCTGACATTTGCAACTTCCTGAACTGGATGGATCATAAATTATCAAGGTGGTATTGTTATAAAACCCTTTGCTCAGTAATCTACAATCTGGTGTACTTCCCTTTTATAGTAGGATTAAACCTGAGTCTTATGCCTGAAAATAACATTACCTAGGCGATGGCCGTGCGGCTATTGGGTAAGGCGTAACGGTTAGAAGCATTAGCAATGGATCTGGTGGAATATGTGTGCTTGCTGGCGCCGGACCAAGTGGCAACTCAAGACCAGGTTTTGCAACTCTATGAAGCCATTGCGGACCTATCTCACATGCCGCCCTCGCTGCCAAAGAACTTGATCAATTTTGGCCCCGGTAATCAATATATGGATGATCACATCGGATGTATCAGCTATGGAAATACCTTCAGCGGCGGCGGCACCGATAGCGGCGGCACTGTTACCTGGGTCAAAGACGTCCAGCAAGCTGCAGAAATTCTCCCCCCCCGATGTGGGAGGTCCCTTGGCTCGGAAAATCAAGTAAATTTCCGGGGAGACTGCCCTGGAATCCCTGTGCGACAAAAGATTGCGTGATACCAAACGGTCATTTGTCTTTACACGAAACCTGGAAGCCATGCGCCATGGACGACTGTAGCCAGCATCAAGACCACGATGGAGACCATAGGATGAGAAGTGAAGAACTGAGAAAAATCAATGCTAGGTTCGAAAAGAGAGCCAAAGCCGCGGAGAGGTTTTGGAGAGAGCTCGCGGATATCGTGCTTGAAGCAATAGGTGAGCCTGCATCTTGATGAGTGTTTCTGGTGATATTGAGTTAGAGAGCTATGATAGGGGACTGAGGTAGCCATTTTATCTCTTAGGGAATGTATTGAGAGTTCTCTTTATGCATTAGATGTAAGTATTAATTATTATCAGATGGAATTGCAAAGCTTATCTTAGGTAATTGTGTTAGGTATCCAGTATACTGCCTGAACTGACTTTGATATGAGTGTTATTTTGAGTTGATAGTACCCACAGCTGATGGCTCACATCACGCGCCTCACACACGCCACTAAAAACATCATGTCTTTTTGATCCGTGTTAGCAACCATTCAAGCAGTCCGTACTCCGTAGTTTCATAGACTCGTTGCAACCCCTCAACAGTGCGCCAACAAATATTTGCCCGGTAACCTTAACAAGGTGTCAATTTTGTTAATCCACCAACTGGCTGGGGAATCGAGAATTCTCCCTAGGATCATCGGACTTTACCAGGCGTACTGATACGGTACCCTTGATTTTCGTACCTCGATAGAGTTCCGAGGTATGAGGCACCACACAAAGCTCCTTAAGCTGTGGAACGGCGTTGAGTATGCGAGTGACGAGATCAAAATGCCACTCGTTCTCCTTAGCAACAGTGCCCAGCCAAAGGGGCCAGGCATCCGTCTGGGAAATAACAGACGAGGTATTGTTCAAACTCAGCATTTCGTCGCTCTCGTATTCTAACACGCATTCGTATTCGTTCACCAGCCAATCTTTCGTGAGTGTGAACGCGAAACGCCGCAGTTGTGGCATAGTTTTCAGACGTGAGATGAGGTTGTCGAAATAGAGGGTCTGCCATACGTATGTTAGTAAGGCAACATAAGAAAAAGGGTTGACTCTCACAGGATTCGGCAAAATCGCTTTCTTTCGAATGGGCCCAACGTATGATCTAAAATTATCACTGTCAAGCTGATCCAGGAAGAGCGAATGCAGGTTTGGAAAATCACGGCTCAATTGATGAAGATACTTGTCATCAATACAGGCCAGAGTCCGCGATTCCGTAGGTATCGCACTCATATCAATTTTCAAACCTTTCGCCGACGCAAATATTGACCGTAAGATGTCTCGATGGGCTGGTGGACTAGCTTGAGGGAGGCGAAGTGACTCAAAACTGTCGTAATAAAATTGACTCATTATGGCACCAAAGGTCGCTTGGTTGATTGGAATTGGGAAAACCACGGTCTGCAGGTGACACCGAGCCCTTTGGTTATCGACACCGAAATCAAAGGCAATCAAATGGATCGATGACAGCTTGGAAACAAATTCGCTAGTAATCGCGATTATGTCTTTCAGGAGGATTGATTCCATAAAACCTTCGACACCCTGGCGAGCTTCGAGGCGGATGGTAACAAGCCTAAGGCGCAACATCAGTCAGTGGGCCGAGGCATCAGACAATAGAATGGAGTAAATACTTAGTAGATGAAAGAATAAGCTCCATCAGATGTTGATGTTCTCCATTTAGCAGAGATCTTATCTTGTAAGCTATCTTCTCCAACGTGCCGGAAAATATGATCTTCTTGAAAAGCCCAGGGACAAGGACGGATCGGAGACTCTTAGACACAAAGGCAGTGCCTCTTAACTCACGGCAGCCAAGGTATGTTGCAATCATAAGAAGTACTTCAACAGGCATCTCTTCCAGGAAGCTCAAAGATGTGTTTGTGATAGTGTTGTCCGTAACGGCTTCAACTCGTTGTTCGGGCTCCATGGTTGTAAAGACGGCGGCAATATTCAGGTGTTGGTAAGATAGAAATGAGGAACAGAGAATGCGGCGTTCAACGTGCAGCAAGTTTGCAGAAACAAAGAAGCTTTACTGGAAGTTTAGGGAGACACTGATAGTGATAAATACAATGATGCGTAAGGAAGCTGGGTTGAATCGCTTTGAAGAGCAGCAGGCAAGCCCTCATTTATATGATATTTGAGATAATTATTCACATAACTAACTTTAAACGAAAAATTTATTCAAGAACTATATTGATTTACATCTTCTTCGTTCAAGCTGTGGCTAGAGTATCTGTGTAGCTTCTTGACATTATAACCTTATTATGGCACAAGAAAGAAGAAAGGCTTAATATTAAAGACCGTCGTCTTCAGCTTCTTTATTTCAAGGTGTGAATGTTGAAGCCCGGGATATAAATATCGTAAGCTTTCTTCCTCCCCCTATAGGATCTATTTAAGGTGTTAGGACGTGAACAAGCAAGTGTGTTCACCACGCATGTTTAACGACATATTCCGTCGCCGCATTTACACCATGTAACAGGTAAGACTCATATGAGACTTGTCATTTAAAAGCATCACATAGAAGTAATCTGTTTATCATGTATTCCAGGCTATGTAATTGCTCGTTGGCCACGAGGTAAAACTTTAGGTTGTTACTACAGATGATTGAGACGCTATAGAGTTTGTTGCAAAAGCATAAATCATTAATCATCGCTATGACTTCATTGAAGATAAGGTATAATAAGTTACTTCCGCTGTATTGCCACTGCAACAAGTTAGTTAGATAGAAGCTTGGAAAAGATTTGAAGAACATACTTCAAGGACGAGCGACAGGCCAAGTCGTCTCGAAGACTTATATCTTGTCCGCCGGCGTGATTCCGTTCCTCTGAACCAGAACACGATTAGTCAGGAGAATGAAGGCATACAGAAATCCCCCGACGAACTGTTACCGATTGCCTCAACCTGGGTGAACGGCCTATTCCTTACCCACTAATCCGAGGATGGATGGCCTGAAAGTCTAGGGGAGGAAAGAAGACCCAGGAGCTCAAACCTAAGAGATAGGCCATTTAGGTAATTTAGTCCAAGCTTAGGGGACTCTTTACCAAGTTTATTTATGCACCCTCGTCTAAAGTCTTATATTTTCTTGCTTCCTGAGAACAATTTAATTGCCCGCTGATTATGTTTAAATACTAAATAAGTTACTTGCTAAATTACCCTTGTTTGAAGAAGTACTACAGGGAAATAATATTCTTATTTTGACTATTCAACTCAGGGTTCGACAGCGTCATATCATTACAATTTCCAGACTGTCGGCCTGACTCAGCCACGTTCGTTGATTGGACCATTATCCGCCCCTGCAATAGGACAGGCGCAAATGGAGGATGCCTGGATGCTCAGCACAGCCTCCATCATAAACCCCTCCAAGCATCCATTCTGTCTTTCTGCTTTTTTTTTTAATACCACAAATTCATTGACAATATCCCTCCTTCAATGGCCAATACACTCCCTCCCGAACTTCTCACCAAGGTGTTTGAGAATATTAGCCCTTGCGGCCAGAGATCTACCATTCATTCTTATCTGTTCGTCAACAAAGAATGGTACGATGTTGCCCTTCGCTTGCTCTACAGAGACCTCGTGTTCTTTGTCGGTCCTCAACTGGATGTCTTCATCACATGCCATGATCAATGGGCCGTTTCTTCTCTAACACGGTCTCTGACTCTCTACATAAATCGCCCACCGGAAACACCAGGAGGTTTTCACACCGACACTCACGATTCATTCCTTCAACTGGCGATGGACGTGATTCCGCACATGGACAATCTCAGGTCCTTCTCTCTAGCGCGCCATCACCGAGACCCGTTCTGTTTCATCCAAGTGCCGATTATTTCAGCCATTCTGAGAAGAATTCCATCAAGCTGCACAAGTCTGGAGCTTGCGTTGGGCACATCGGATAACATTAATTTCGATTTGTATGGACCCAAACCTCATCTTTGCGAGGATTTGCGCCCGTTGCTGCCACGAATGCAGCACGTTCATATCGATATGAGCTGTTTGTGCGATGCATTGTTTGGCACTTGGGACTCGGATGGTTGCTTCCATCCTATCGCACTGCCAAATATACAGCGTCTGCACGTTGATTGCGTGGGCAGGCAGCACAAGACGCCGTGCCCAGAAAGATATCGGCAGGATGAAGGGTCACCCTGGAAATTGATCATTACAGCCCTACAGCGGGTAGTCGACCTACCAGATACCAGCTCCGCTGATGCAGACATCACTGTCTTGGGATCAGTGGCGCCGATGGGCTCTTACAAGCGTAACATTTACACCACACTATTACGCTGTCATATAAAAAGAGGGCAGACTACGACTTGGGCTTTTCCAACTACGAAATACGAAATTGATGGGGTGTCGCAAAGTCGGTATTGGAAGTTGTCGCTCGTTTATATGCGTTTGAATGACGAAGCGTACATGACTGAAAAGAAATGGATCTACTCATTAGCTGCCGGGCGGCCATGGAGGTTACTAAGCACAGACGTAAGGCTGCCTGCATCTTGGGGCAGTAGTGCTGGTGCAGAATGGGTGCCTGACGAGAAGCTCAAGATCAAGACCTGGGAGCAGTGGGCGAAGACCAAAATAGGTGAGGGGCCTATGCTGCTGAAGAATGAGGAACTTGCGGGGATGAGGCTTATTGATGCAGAGTTACGTGAGGGTTATGAAGAGGTTTGCTTGGTGGAAAAGACGCCGGCTGGGTTTGTCAGGCCAAGTCGGTATTACAAAGGCCAGCTTGTCAGGGCAAGAGAATAGTCTACTGAATGCCTAGGGGGGAGGGACTCAGGACCTTGACTCTAAATGACAAAAAGACTTAGGTAACTTAGCCTAAGTTTGGCATACCTTTACTAAGCTTAGCATATCTTTATAAAGTTTAGGATACCTTTGCTGAGTTTATTGTAACATCTTATGGCAACGTGTGATATTTTCTTGCTCCCTAAGGATGCTTCTACAATGAGGATTTGCTAAGTGACGGAAGCTCCGAGGCTAAAATAAAGGTGTCTAAATTTTGGAGCAAGAATGGTTCATGAAACTGACTATAAACTATAACTAAGGTCAAGAAACAATATCTAACTAACCAATTCACCTTGAGCTTCTATCTCAAAATGTCCTAGTTGCTGAGAACAGGAGATTGTCCGTCCCACTCACTGCTTTCAGCTGCATCAACAAGCCACTTTCCAACACTTCCCCTAGTAATCTTGGGCATCCAAGCACAGCCCTTTCCATCATCAGGCCAAACCTTGACAGGTTGGGCTTCTCCCTCTAGAAGCATAACAGGTCGAGAAAGAACAAAAGTCAGCCCACTCTCTCTAACCAGACGGTCAACCTCGTTATGATCCTTGAGCCCAATACCCATGCTTCCGTGGCTAAAGATCATCTTTCCGGGGAGATTCATAGAGCGCCACGATGATCCAGCTCCTTGAGCTGAATTTACAACAATCCTGGGGGAGATATTGGCTTGAGAAATAGCAGCGAGTAGAGCGCGCATGCTCACAGCCATGAAATCAGGCGTGGTATCAGGATGCAAAGCTGCGAAGGGGGACTCTGTGACTCTGACCTGTGCAAGAGCTGAGATGACTACTTGTGGAGGTTGGGGTGTTGTAAGAGCCTTGATGATGTCGGACTCTGAAGTTGGTGTTCCCTGAACGAGGGTGAGGTTGGAATGAGAGGGAAGTTTGGCGGAATTTGTGTTGCGAACGAGGGCAGTGACTGTGTGGCCACGGGATAGAGCCTCTTGCACAGCTAAAGAGCCGTTGCGGCCTGTTCCGCCAATGAAGAGGAAATGCATTTTGAAGGTGATTTTGGTGGAGAAGTGGCAGTTGGTGATGAGTGGGGTAGATCTGCGTTGATCACAGATGCCAAAGATGAAGATGGAGGCAAGATAATGATAGTATGAGACTGAGAGTCAACTCTGAAGGACTCGAAATTGCTTGCAGAAGACGAACGTGAATGTGTGTGAGTTGATAAGTAAACCTACTCCGTGTCGCTTCCTTAGTCCTTATAGCAAATACCGCGTCCCTTTATCCCGGCCGAGTCCGTCGGTCCCGACATCTCGGCTGGGTTATGCAAAAACCGCGCCGCAGCTTAGAAATCAGCACTAACGAGTCCGAGCATTACAGCGGGCGCATAAACAAGCGAACTAGCCTATAGACGACAATACAGAGAGCGTGCTAGCTTGAGGAAGAGGCAGTGCTGACTGTTGGCCGGCCGAGAAGGAATAAATATCGGCCGGATGGATTGACTCGGCCGGTAGAAGAGGGGTTTCGGTCAAGATGATTGGTTGAGTCGGATGGGAGCGGCACGATTGTGTGAGGATGAAGGGATTTTTTGGCAAAAGACCGAAACCGAAAAAATTACCGCAGTATGAGGATGGTTTGATTTGACAATGATGAGAGGATTGGGGAGGAAGGGTGGCTGAGGGGTTGTGTATATATAGGAGGACATGGACGAGGTGGTGATGCACAGGACCTCACATATCAGCCTACACATCTCTCTTATACCCACTCCCAGAACGCCAAAATAACAGTACACTATATACACTTTCAGCTTTCACTCTACCTTCTTCTCTTATTCAAGATCAACATGTCATCCCCCCAAGTCGCTATCATCGGAGCGGGCCTCTCAGGTCTCGCCCTAGCCCTCGCCCTGCACCAACAAGGCATCCAATCCACCGCCTACGAACAACAAAGCGCACCCCTCGACATCGGCGGCGCAATCATGCTATCCCCCAACTCCCTCCGCGCCCTAGACAAGCTCGGCGTCTTTGAACGCATGCTCCCTAAGTCCTACAAATTCCAGGACTTGTACTTTTACTCCCAAGACGATAAACTCGTTGACATCTTTGAGTTTGGCAATCAAGAGAAATACGGATACACTGGTATTCGTGTTTACCGCTTTGAGCTCATTAATGTCCTTCTTGAACTTGTTAAAGAAGCGGGTATCAAGATTGAGTATGGGAGAAAATTTGAGAGTATTGTGAGCGAGACGGAGGATAGCGTTACGTGGCGCTTTGTGGATGGGAGTGAAGAGACTGCTAGTCTTCTTGTCGGAGCTGATGGTATTCACTCTCGTGTCAGGAAGTATCTTCATCCAGACTTGGAACCAAAGTTCACCAACATGATCGGTGTTACAGCTGCTGTTCCCGCCGAGCAGCTCAAGCTGGAGAGCAATCAGTATAAACTTCCAGCTACCTTTATGCACGACAAGCGAGGTGCTTTCGTCATTGCACCGCAGCTAGCAGACGGCTCAGAAGTTCTTATCGGAAAGCAAAAGATCTTTGTTGGTGAAGATCCAGGCCGCGATGCTTGGAAGGCTATGAACTCTGATAAGACGTGGTGCGTTGACTTTCTCCGCGAAGGCAACGAAGACTTCCCCGCCATCGTCGCAAACGCAACCTCAGAAATTTCTCCTGACAGAGTCAACCTCTGGCCATTCTATCTTCTCCCCAAGCTCGAGACATGGGCTTCTAGCGCTCATCACGGCCGCGTTGCTATTCTCGGCGATGCAGCACACGCTATCCCTCCCACCGCCGGCCAAGGTGTGAACCAGGCTTTTGAGGATGTGTACACCTTCGCTGGTGTTCTTGGTCAGTTGAAGGACGGGAACAGTGAGAGTCTTGGTGATGCCCTTGGACGGTGGCAGAAGGGGAGACAGGAGCGCGTTGATAAGATCATTGAGTTGAATAATGAGATTAACAAGAGGAGGATGCCGAAGCAGGCTGATGTGGAGACTAAGCCGTTTGATATTGACTGGCTGTATTCGGTTGATCTGGATGAGATGGTACGAGACTTTATTGGCGGTAATTAAAGTGAGGTTATGTGGAGGGAGTGTACATATTGGGCCATGGACTGGTGTGACAGAAAGGTTGCTGCGGTGAACTGAGGTAAAGAAAAGCTCTCAGGCTGGTAATTGAATGAACGGAAAGTTTCACTATGATTCGAGATTATCCCAGTAATATATCTTGTTCCCATTATTCCAAAGACTCATGAACTAAGCACCGTGTCCTTCAATTACAGTATATCACGATGATGTCTGGCTTTGAGGTATATGTCTGGCCTTTGGTCAGCGTGCCGGCCATCGGACAGGCTGACTTGGCTTGCTGAGGATGGAGAAGGTAGCTTATTCAAAGTATCACGAATCCACGCTGTCTTCTCTCGCAAGTTTGGTAAGCTTTCCGTTTTGGTCTTCGACTACAGCATTGGCCGGATATCCAGAACTGCAGGTTCGGTGGATGGTGTCAAGCTGTTTTGCAGTCTTGACAGCGAGGAGTGGATAATTCGATTATCTTCACGGGTTTGGAGGCACGAGAGCAAAGTAGTGGTAAGCAATGGCATCACGGATTTCTAGTTCAAATCTAACGAGCAATATCAGTTCGATACAAGTGCTGGCAGGGTATACGCCCTGCCCCTTCTGGTTCCTGCAATCAACCACGAGAGAGAGACCCAGCAAATCACGAAGTCGTCAAATACGGCCACCTTGAAGATGGGTCACGTTATCGGGATAAAAGTTCTGAGTGCGTTGGAATATGGCCCGCAATGACATGGCGACTTGGAATTGCAAATCTTGTCCATGCGGCTAGAGCTATCACTATCTCAAGAGCCGAGGGTCAATAATAAGACAATAAGCCTATGGGAGGTATTTCTAGGGGAAGCTGTTGGCTGGCCTGGAAATCACCGAAGCAAGCCAAAGACCCTAATTTTCCTATTCATATCGGTTGGATAAAAGCAAAGCGTTACTTGATTTGAGCGAGGCTTCACTTGATTAGCTAGGTACAAAAAGTAACCTACTGCATCAAAACCCGTATCTCATCATCACTCTGCTTCTCCCAACTTAATCAGAACTGTATTACCCCATAATCAACACACAATCAATTGTTTATGCATGTGTGCGTAGTCCCAACCGCTAGATCTGGCCGTCTCCATAGCTTTCTCAAATTTGCACCGATGGCTAGCCTTGCCAAGGTCCAATTGGCAGTATATTGGCTTCAAAGTTGTTGTCGTTTTTTCATCTCTCCATTCGTAGACTTGAACCTTTGTTCCGATAGCCACCGCCCCAAACATCGTCCATGACCTATCTGGGTTATTGATCCGCAGATAATCCTTCAGTTGGTCGGCAGCCAACTTCCATCCCTCATCGGTGTCATGGTCCCAGCTCTTGCATTGAGCAACGAAGATCTCATGCTCTTGGAATTCGCCCGAGGGTTTAGTCCAGACATACTGAACTTTTTCGAGGATGGCGTCAGGTTCTTTCTTATCAGGCGAACCGAGGGCTTTATAGGCAATTTTATGCGCCTTTTCGCCGAGGGCTGGAAACCAAGTGCCCAAGATAGTGGTCCACAGAATCTGGATGGGTTGTATGTCGACGGCTTTCTCTGCTGAGAAATAGCTGCTCATGAACCCGATGTTTTGAGCATTGAAAATGAGTCCATCATACATGTTACTTGATGGTAACTTGAGCTTAAATTATTTCCGATGCTTGCGTACAATTGTTTTTGAAAGGTCCGGATAAGATTTCGACCGAGAGATATCTATCGACGCGGTTTTAAAGCCGTCGTAGCCTCATAGGAAGTTCGATGAGGAGTTCCAATTTTGGCCTCAGGCACCTAAGCTGGAGTAAGGCTAGGGGCTCAACCTTTGTAGCGTAACAATTTAAGTCAACCATATCCATAAATAGCTTCAAATAATTTGAACCATAGAGGATTCAGATTCTTTGCCTCATTACTTCGAGTACGGAGTCCTCCGAGGTTCCTTTCGGTATCGTCGGAACAATCAAAGCCATCAAACCCTTACAGGATTCGCCTAACAGCACACTTGTATCCACAAGGCCAACGGCCTGATCCCAGCATCTAGCTAGGGGTTCAGCAAGATCCACTGTCTATACGAACCCTTATTTCGTGGCATTGAATGATGCTTGACGCTCGCTTAGAGTTCGGGATGGTTGTTATTTGTTGATATTACAATTTAGCATCTTAATTCTGAACTTGGCATCCTCTGCATAGCAAATAACAATATACCAACTTCGACGTTGTGAAAATTTAAGCTTGTCTCTCGCTTAACTTTTAAGATTGCTTGCTCGCTTCTGACGATTTAAACCCGCTAACTCTAAACTATTGAAGAGACTATCGATTCTCATTAAAGAAAAGAATTATGAGCTGAGAATTACGGACGAGGGTACGGAGTATGCTACTGTGAAGATGCTTCTCGTTTCGTTTTTTTTTCCTTTTCCTTTTTCATCTGATTTTAGGCTGGTGCTTCATATCTCTCCCCCTCGGTCTTTACAAGTGTCGCTCGTTACAAGTCTCTCGTTAAACACCATGCATTTCAAAGGAATGTCGTCAGTGGCTTTGGGCTTGTTGGTGGCGCAATCGGTCGTAGCAAGCCCGTGTAAACCGGTTACCTCCCGTGCCAGTAAGTTCAAGCCAATGTCGCGGTTGGCTGAGCTAGTGCCAAGCCACTGGGAATGACTTCATTGTCAGGTGAAATATTGTCTTGCTAACTGCGATTAGGCTCAACTGTCTTGACTTTTGCTTCAGAGTCAATAGTATCTATCTCTGAACCGTCCTCTCCAGGCTCCGAGACACTTGTTTTGGAGACAACGTCGACCGAGAGCGAGGCTGTTACTGCCGTAGAGACAAATGTCTCAGGTACTGGTACAACAACTGCGATTACCGTCGATACTGCCACTTCCAGCACCAAGTTGTCCACAGAGACTGATGCCTCTTCAAATGCGATTGGAACGAATACTTTCGCCACTGAGAGCACGACTGTGGCTGAAGGTAGTACTTCTATGGTTGATGGTACTACGACTATCGCTGTCTCCTCAAATGCTGAAAGCGCTACCACCACCGAGACAACCAAGGCTGAGGAAATCACTGAAACTTCAACTGCTATCGATACCACAGAAACTGCCGCAAAGACAACAACCGGAACTGAAACTACTACTAGGACAGTTGGTGCAACCAGTACCTCTGCTGAAACATCACCTGCATCTACAGATAGCACAACAGTTGCCGCCGAGGGGAGCACGCCATTAACATCCAAGGATGTTACAACAACAACCAATACTAAGGGAACAGTTACGTCTGTCTCTGTGGACAGCACGACGACAACTGATGAGAGTTCAACAATCACTGACAGCGTCACGTCTTCTTCAGAGGGCAGCACAACAGCCACGGGAACAGATGGTACTACTACATCAGTTGGAAGCAGCACTGTTACCTCTGATGAAAGCACTCCAACCATTGCAACTTCATCCGAAGCCATTGCAACTACAAAGTCTAACGATGTAACGAGCACAAATCAGGACACTACAACTACTACGGTGACTACATCTGAGAGTGATGTTATAACTACTACGACTTCATCAGATTACAGCACTACAACAACCGATGCCAGTACAGCAACCGACACTGATGAGACCGCACTCTCGACCACGGTTTCACTCGAAAACAGCAGTACGGCGACTGAAGATAGCACAACTGTCGTGACTACTTCATCAGAAGGCAGTACCGAAACACCTGGACTGGGACTGAGCACAACAACCTCTGTTGACAGTAGTACTACTGTCACAACTTCATCTGATGAGAGCACTTCCGCCATTGTTACTTCATCAAAGGAGAGCAGTGCAACAACTGATGGGACTACTACAACCACAGCTGCTACTGAGGGCAGCACTACGACTTCTATAGAAAGTACTACAACTACTAAAGGAAGCACAACAGCTGAACATAGTACCACAAGAGCCGAAATGAGCACTACGGCTTCTGTGGAGAGTACTACAACGGCTGAAGAAAGCACAACGGCCGAGCAGAGCACTACAACGACTGATGAGATTTCCACCACGACGGCCGAGACAACTACCGCAGCGGACACCACCACCACTGGCTGCCCTCCTCCAACCACCGTCCTCGCAAACCCGACACCTCTATTCACCTCAGGAGATTTCCACATGGATGAATACGACACCGTCCATCTCCCTTTCCCAGTTGGCATATACGGCCACCTCTCAAGCACAGTGTATGTTAGTACAATCGGCATGTTAACCCTTGTAGCCCCAGAGAACTTCTATGAGGGGAACTACGAGCTGCCCTTTACTACATACTACCCATCCGTGGCTATCTTCCCATACTGGCTCGAGTATATGTATATCATGTCCTCTGTCTGCAACAACGGCATCTCATACGAGGTTCACCAGACATCTAGAGGCCAGACGTTCACTGTTGAGTACACCATGGTTGTGCTACGTGATGATGGTTCTACACCAACGAATCACTTCACTGTTAGTTTGTATAAAGACCATCCCGGGTTGGTGAGATTCGTGTACTATCACACTTATGCTGTTGACCATCCGACTATTGGTGTTCAAGCTAGCGACGAGTCTTACTCGCAGTACTCTTTTGGCGTGGCAATGCCAGATAACTTCTACGTCGAGATTGATACGAGTAGTGGAGATGCTTTCACGAGTAGTGGCCAGCTGTGATGAGAATACGGAGTTTTTGAATACATGGATAGCAGCAGTATAGAATAATTAGAGTATAATTATAATCTGGTAGATCGCATGAGCTCCCCTAAGTTGGTATTAAAATACACTTGGTCAAAGGTATCCTACATTTAGCAAAAGTTCTCTAAACTTCATATGAGTTACCTAAGCTATTTCCTCATTTAGGATCAAGGTCCTGAGCTTTCTTTCTTACCAAGCCTCGATGCCATACGATATTTGCGTCTCGTTGCCTTCCCGTTTTGTATCAAGACCAATTCTCATCAGCATTGAATAAGGATCATCTAATCTTCAGATATCGGCATTACTCGGTATAGCAGCGGCCGACTACAAGGTATCACAGATAAAAGCCCTGTCTCTCAGTCTGCAGAATCATCAGTATTAGTCCAAGGGCCCGTTCTGTCTCGCCAATCAGCCAATCGCCACTGTGAACCCTGTCAGTCAGCGGGAACTGTTGTGCGTTTCCGAATCGACCCTTTTCCGTATTTGGTATGGCAGGTTGTATTACGATGCGGATCGTGCGCGTAGATAGAGATGCGTATCAAGCTTGTTTTTAGTTGTATATCATTTAAGCATCATTCAACGTTAATTCATACCTCCGAAAGAAGGTTCACTTATAGAATTATAAGTACTATTACGCTCATTGCCAAGCATCCCTCGAGCTTGATCTTATCTAAAGTGAATAATGGTGCTACTTGGCCCGGAAGTATTGGACTTGATGTCCCCAACATATTTACCGCCCATGATCAAATCGCCCCCGTACTGTCATCCAGCCGTGGTGTCAGATGCAAATACTACCTTCTCAATTGATTCAAACAAAAGTCTTGGTCAGCAAAGAACTTCTGCAGTTCTCGTTTAGTCCCCATTGTCTTCCCGCCGAAGGATTCCTTGGCAACATAAATCCCATCAGCCTAGAATCAACCCTCCACAAAGAACCTCGTGAATAACCTCACATTCGGCCCCCAACTTAGTCTCGATCAGTCGATACTTATCAAATACGACGCTGTTCAACTCCAATACCGTGGTTACGAGCAAATGCAAGGTAACACAGTGAATGCAGAGGCGGGTTGACGTTGCTTCACCTTCCATTTTGGGTCTAGACGCTAGGCAAAAGGAACACGAGGAGCAAAAGTGCCAGACTTATCAATGGACCGACTTCCGAAAATGTGTGAGGGAGCTTATTTTGGATATGTCTTGCTAGGATCTTTTGGTCGGGCTATCGCGTTGACTGTGGAGGTGGGTACATCGTGGTGTTGATCAAGATTCAAGTATAAAAGAACAAGACTTTAGCCTTCGAATATGAGTTCCTCTCAACTCAAAATCAATCAATCAAGCCAATATCAAATACTTTTGAAAGCTCTCGACCGCAAAAATGAAGTTCCTCCCTCTCGCAGTCGCCGTCTTCGCAACCCTCACCGTCGCCGCCCCCTCCTCACCCAGCGACATCCAAGCGCGCTCCTGCGTCTGCAAGAAAGTCGGCGACGACTGGGTCTGCACGGGCACCAAGTGCTACGACAAAGTAAAGCGCGATCTCGTCCCACGCCAGTGCTCATGCCACAAGATTGGCGACGAGTGGCTCTGCGGCGGCCCCAAGTGTCCCCGCGATCTTCCCGAGGAGAACAAGCTTGAGAAGAGACAGTGTTCGTGCCACAAGGTTGGAGATGAGTGGTTGTGTGGTGGCCCCAAGTGTCCGAGAAGTCTCCCTGCTGAGGAGAGTGGGTTGGAGAAGAGGCAGTGTTCTTGTAGGAAGATTGCTGGGGAGTGGATCTGCACTGGACGGAAGTGTCCTCGGGATTTGTCGCACCTTATTGGTGAGGAGTAAGACATTATTTGGTGGAGATATAGTGTCGAGTAAGTGTCGTGTTCCCTGGATAGGTTTTGTTCTGAGGCTGACGCATTTCTAGACCCATTCATTATTGCCAAGCTAGAACCATCCGGTCGATCATGAGTTAAATCCACGTATTCACTGCTGGGGTCTTGGCAAGAACTAGTCGAAGTGCAATCACAGATAGTATCACATGAATATATGACTTATAAACTGAAACTTTCTCACTGTGCTTGATACAACTGGCCAAGTGAAAGACGTACCCTGATCATCCCAATTACTAGTTAAGAATCGAGGAACCATTTCAATCGTGTATTCCTTATACTTGTGTTACTATGTGTGAATGATGTCAAGATCATGCTCTCTCTCTCCCCTTTTGACCTTCCACGCCGCACTATGACTTAATCGTACAAGCTCCATGACATACTCACTAATCTCCTGAATATGCTCAATCTCCTCCATAGGAAGTCTGTCAGAAGGAATCTTGCGTGTGATTTTGCTTATCGACGATAAGATATGCAAATCGTTATCTGCCGAAGAACCAAGCGGGTGAATCAGAATATTCATGAAGAGCGGCATCGCAGCCATAGGCGCATAGTGCGACACTATCCATAACGCGTCTTCTTCCCAGAGTTCCACTATCTGGTCCAGGATTCGGAAGATGGACCGACTTGCTTCGATGGAGAGATCGGCGCTGGAGTGGACCACGCTGTGGAGATCATCTGGGAGATTCTCCTCCAGATCGCCGCATTTTCGAACCAGCGTGTGGATGTTGATGATAGTGAAGAGGTAATCGAGCTGCAGGTTTATGAAATATGTCCTTTCTTTCATCCGATCTCTCTCACTCAGAGATGCAGGGAGTCCGAACACCAAATCTGATGAGATGGATAACCGCGGTCGATAGCTTGCATTTATTGATAAGCGCCATTCTTCAAGCTCATCGTCAAGCTGTCGAACATGCGCGAGGAGTTCGCCCTCCGTGTACTTGAATGCTCGTGGGGAACATAGAATGTTGCTTGCGTTTTCCTTGATTCTCGCGAGGTTTGTATCTCGCGGAAGGCTGTGGTACCATAGTGTCTGATCTTCAGCATCACTTATATCGCAGTGATCTGAGGTGAGCAGCGGCGGCTTGTCTGTTCGTAGAGACAGGTCTTTGTCGTAGCAGTAGCAAATCCAGAACAATCTCCGGATGTGAAGTCTTGTTTGGTCGTCGAATGTCGGAATGTGTTGGGGGAAGATTGCTGGTCGTGATAGAGGAAAATGACCGCCGAGATCGCATACCATGCGACAGGCGCTGGCGAAGCTGACTGCTGCTTCACGACATTGTCCTCGTGTCTTTTGACTCGCCCACTGATTTTGTCAGCCTCATTCATGATACGTGGTCGTTAACATAACACTTACCAGAAGAAGAGTTCCCTGCAAGCTGTCCAAGCTAGTGATACCACTCACAACCCCCAACAACCTCGACGCCTCGTTAACACAATCCCTCGACTCAAAAGAAAACCCCAACTGCTGAGCATCAGTCGTCCTCACAACAAGAGCAATCATAGCCCAAAGACAAGCCTCAGCAGGCGCCCTCCTCCCCAACTCACCAACCCCCTCATCAAACGCGCTGCTCAATGTCCCCTCAAAGAGGCCTCTCTCCAAAAACGGAAAGATAACAGCTGTTTTAGACTTGAAAAATAACTCAACGACATGCGCGCAGATAGCCCTCGGGGGCAGGACCCTCGGTGTTTCAGAAAATGAAACAGAGCCAAGCGGCGGCGCAGGATTACCGAAAATGTCGAAATTCTCGAGAAATACGCGCTCCCCTGCACCGTCTGAAATCCACTGCCACCCGCGATCTGAGAGGATGCCTATTCCCTTGAAATACCAGTTTGTGCCGATGTGGCAGCGACATAATTTGTAAACAGCCTTGGAGCGTGTTGAAGGCGATACGCCAATCGGACTTATCACCGGCTGGCGTGTGATAGGGGAGGAAGCGAAACGAAGACTTGTTGGTTCAGACCATGGTGAGGGGCCTCCAACGGACATGTTTGTGCTATTCGTCAATGCCGTTTGAAGCGCCTCCTCGAGCGTTTCCACGCGACGTGATAGTTCCTGGACGACATCGGAAGTAGTTCTGAAAGAGTCAGTCTGAAGCACCCAATGGAACGGTTCAGCCTTGGCAGTCACAAAAAACAAGCTTACCTTTTGTTTGGGTCCTTCTGGATCACTCTATCAAAGGTGCATGTGAGCCCCTGGCTGTCGCACCAGTCACACGGATCCCCTTGCGTTTTGATCAGGCATTGAATCTATAGCAGAGTGATATTATAAGCGTCTGATGTCATGGAGGGAAACAAAACATGTTTTTACTTACCTTTCGCTTATAGCATGTGTCGCAGGCTCGTCGGGGAGGCATTGCGAAGGGGGGGGATGTAAGTGTAATCGGAGAGACGGAAGTGAGACGGGGGAGAGATTGACGGAGAGGCGGGTTTCCGTGGGTCAGAAAATGTAATGTAATGCAGCGTAAATGTGATGTGTTGGTGCTAGAAAGACCTCACTAGTGTGAGCGGTACAGTTGGCACGTGGATCTGCTGAATAGTGTTAGCGAGACAGGGATCAAGATCAAATCATTAGTGATTGTCTCGCGCATTTACCGCTGAGGCCTGAGAGGGGAAGCTTTCCTCCGTGTGTCTCTCAATTGAAAGTGCAAAAGTGGTTGAAAAGGATAGAATAAGCTTGAAGCGTCCAGACAAGTCGACGTTTCATCCCAATCCCAAAATCTCGATCTGTCAAAATGGAACAGGCCTCCCAAGCTACACTGCAGGGTAGCATAAAGTGCTGTAACCTGAAGGCAAACCTTGGCCCTGGGTACGATCGGATCAGCGCTTGAATTGCTTCACGTAATACTAACGACAAGCGAGATTCTGCTGATATTGCGGGGGGGGATCTGATAATTACAACACATACCCGTCACTAAATAAGCTTGATTGGGCGGTACCATCGAGGGAGGCAGTGCAGATGCAGCAGAAACAAGATCAAGCTATGGTCAGAGCTCCAACTTTTCATTTCCGTCTCCGATTACATAACTCACCACCCTCAATTTTCACTGTATCTTATTGGCTGCGTAAAAGAGCTCCCCTGCTGACCGGCGCAGATCTTAGCTCCATTAAGATCTCGGACTTCCGCTCTCCAATGATATAAGCTAATGTTTCGTTTATCAGATCTTTTAGAGTTGATCTATTGGTGGGACTGTATACGTCTTGTTGGTAACCGACAACAGCTCCCCCTGTATCTTCTCAAACTAAGCTTTTTAAACGTGGACGCGGTTAAAAATGATGTTAGCTACCTAGGTGACGGACATTAGATATAAAGTGAAAAAAACCCCACGGCCTCAAGCACCATGACTCACCCATCGCAGCTCACTGGTTTGGAGCTCACTCATTCCTCTATTATACACTATTTTGCCAAGGGCCTAAGATACAATGTCTGGCCATCTTGACCCCAAAGCCCTACTGGATCCTCGCCAGCGCTCCATCAGCGAAGTAGGCACCATATCTTCAGCTGGCGACACCACCGTTGTTCCTAGCATCAACACCGCTGAAATTCCCCAATATCTCGATGCTGGCAACGAGAAGCGCTTCCCCCACGATCCCAACAATCCTTTCAATCACAGCCCTGAGGTCTTGAACCAATTACTCGACCCCAAATCCCTCGATGTCCTCAAGGGGCTCGGCGGGCTGCCTGGCTTGGCGCGCAGTCTCAATGTTGATCTGAAAGCAGGTCTTAGCGTTGATGAGCTGAATACCCAGAACTGTCCTCGTATCAAAGTCTTTGGTCGCAATCAGCTTCCAGCCAAGAAACCAAAGTCGATTTGGCGATTGGCATGGATTATCTTCCAAGAGGCGGTGCTCATCATGTTGACTGTTGCTGGTACGATTTCTCTTGCACTCGGTTTATACGAGACTTTTGGTGTAAAGCATCAACCGGGTGATCCTACGCCTGTTGATTGGGTTGAAGGTGTTGCGATTCTCGGCGCTGTTCTCATCGTTGTGGTTGTTGCTTCGCATAACGACTGGCAGAAAGAAAAGGCGTTTGTGAAGCTCAACACCAAGAAGGATGATCGCGAGGTCAAGGTTATCAGATCTGGCAAATCGATGCTTGTCAATGTCGCTGATGTTGTTGTTGGCGATGTCATGAACCTTGAGCCGGGTGATTTGATCCCCGCTGATGGTATCTTCATCGATGGTCACAACGTCAAATGCGACGAGTCGACTGTCACTGGCGAGTCTGACGCATTGAAGAAGACTCCTGGTGCAAAGTGCTTCGTCGACGATCCTATGCGCACTAAGGAACCTGATCCTTTTATCATCTCTGGATCTCGTGTCCTTGAAGGCATGGGTACCTTTGTTGTTACCTCCGTCGGTGTCAACAGCAGTTTCGGCAAGATCATGATGTCGGTCCGCACAGACATTGAGTCTACACCTCTCCAGAAGAAGCTCGAAGGTCTTGCCGTCGCTATCGCTAAGCTCGGTGGTGGTGCTTCACTCCTCATGTTCTTCATTCTCCTCTTCCGCTTCTGTGCTTCTCTTCCTGGTGATGATCGACCAGCGGAGGAGAAGGCTTCTACTTTTGTTGATCTTCTCGTCGTGGCTATTGCCATCATCGCTGTCGCTGTGCCCGAGGGTTTGCCTCTTGCTGTCACGCTTGCGCTTGCCTTTGCGACGACACGTCTCTTGAAGGAGAACAACCTCGTTCGTGTCCTCAGAGCGTGCGAAACTATGGGTAACGCGACTTGCATCTGCTCCGACAAGACAGGAACTTTGGTACGTCACATCCTCCCAGCACAACACGTCTTCTAACCTCCTAGACCACGAATAAAATGACAGTCACCGCCGGCCGCTTCGGCTCCTCAAGCTTCACCTCCGACATCCCCACGTGGGCAACTACCCTCTCCCCCGAAACCCGCAAACTCATCACCCAATCCGTCGCCGTAAACTCCACCGCCTTCGAGGGCACCAACGAAGGCGACGCCCCCTTCATCGGCTCCAAGACCGAAACCGCACTCCTCCAGCTTGCCAAAGACCACCTCGGCATGCAGTCCCTCTCCGAAGCACGAGCGAACGAACAAATCGTCCTCATCGAGCCCTTCAACTCCGTCAAGAAGTACATGCTGGCCGTGATCAAGGTCCAGGCTGGATACAGGGTTCTCATCAAGGGTGCTTCGGAGATCATGGTTAGCTTCTGCTCTACTGAGGTCAATCCGGCGACTGGTGCTGTTGGGGCTTTGGATCGCAAGGCTGCTGATGATGCGATCATGGCTTTTGCGAGGAAGTCGCTGCGCACTATTGGGTTGGTGTACAAGGACTTTGAGGAGATGCCTGATCTTGAGAATCTTGGTGATTTGACGCTTCTCGGTATCGTCGGTATTCAGGATCCTGTTCGAGAAGGTGTTCCTCAAGCTGTGCAGAATGCCAGACGCGCTGGTGTCGTTACTCGCATGGTCACGGGCGATAACCTCGTCACAGCACGAGCTATCGCCACAGAGTGCGGTATCTTCACTGATGGAATCGTCATGGAGGGTCCAGAATTCCGTAAGCTCTCCGAGGAAGAGCTTGACAAGGTCATCCCCCGTCTTCAGGTCCTAGCTCGTTCTTCACCCGACGACAAGCGCATTCTCGTCACGCGTCTCAAGGTCTTGGGCGAAACAGTCGCTGTGACTGGTGATGGTACCAACGATGCGCCTGCTCTCAAGGCAGCAGACATCGGCTTCTCGATGGGTATTTCGGGTACAGAGGTTGCGAAGGAGGCGTCTGAGATTATCCTTATGGATGATAACTTTGCTTCCATCATTACTGCGCTGAAGTGGGGACGTGCTGTCAACGATGCAGTGCAGAAGTTCTTACAGGTATGTTCTCAGCCATTGGTTTGGACGATTAGATGGGTCGCTGACATACCAAGTTCCAAATCACCGTCAACATCACCGCCGTTTTGTTGTCTTTTGTTACATCCATGTATGACGATAAGATGGAGCCTATTCTCAAGGCAGTTCAGCTTCTCTGGGTAAGTCACTCCATCTTCAGATTCTTCTGGCGATACTGACCTCTGCAGATCAACCTCATCATGGACACCATGGCTGCCCTCGCTTTGGCTACCGACCCTCCCACTGACTCCATCCTCGACCGACCTCCCCAACCCAAGTCCGCACCTCTCATCACCATGAATGTAAGTCAACTCTCCCCTCCCCCCAACATCAGCCACTAACAACCTCAGATGTGGAAGATGATCATCGGCCAATCCATCTTCCAAGTCGTCGTCGTTCTGGTTCTCTACTTCGCCGGCGACTCCATCCTCGGCTACAACACCTCCATCGCCGCCGAAAAGCTTCAGCTCGACACCGTCATCTTCAACATGTTCGTCTGGATGCAGATCTTCAACGAGCTCAACTGCCGCCGTCTCGACAACAAGTTCAACGTATTCGTCGGCATCCACCGCAACCTGTTCTTCATCCTCATCAACGCCATCATGATCGGTCTCCAGATCGGAATCATCTTTATTGGCGGCCGTGTGTTTGACATTGACACTGATGGTCTGAATGGTGTGCAGTGGGCGATTTCTATCCTCATCGCTGCGTTTAGTCTGCCGTGGGGTGTGCTGGTTAGGATCTTCCCTGATGAGTGGTTTGCCAAGGTTGTGTACTTCTTTGCGCCGCCTTTTGTGTGGGCTTATAACTTGATGGCGAGAGGTTGGGGGAGGTTTATGAGGTTGTTTAGGAAGAGTAAGAAGGCGGAGGATGAGGAGGATGGAAGTTCTTTGGAGGAGAGGGAGAGTAAAGAGAAGTCTCATGGTGTTGGGCCCATGATTGTTGAGCCTCGGAACTAAGTCACGAGATAGTTGACGAGATTGTATGGGAAAGGCTGGCAAGATTGGATAACCGGGAGGAACAAAAGCAAGGGATGGGACTGGTGTAACATGTTGAATATTTTATGGCAATGGCCTGGCGTTGATTAGAGGAACAAATAGCGATAGCACTTTCATTGAATGGCCTTCAAACTTCAATTGCATCATGACTTCGCAAATATTGATTGGCCAATGGGTTATAAACATTACACACCCGTAGAGTAGTAGATCAAGCCAAAGGAACCCCTCCCAACAGAAGAATAGCCTAATAGATCACCCAGATAACCAACAAACATAAACCTAGCCTAGTTCACCCGATAAACACCTCAAAAAACAAGCTTAAACACGTTAAACTCACGGAATCCTCGGACTATCGAAAAAGTTCCTCGACCCCGCATCATCATGATACGACGCTACGCGGTGATCAAGCCCCAACACGGAAGGTCAACCAGAGCCAAGCAATTCCTCGTCGTATGACGCAACATCTTATCGTGATCCTGCTGTACTCTCGTGAACTTGACATTCCTCTTTCAGAGATGCGGTGTAAGCGCTAGCTTATCGTGACTGGGTGTAAGTTGAAATTCCCCGCACGAGGTGTGCCAAGCATGCTTTGGAGGGGTAGTATAAATATGATGTAGTTCTCTGCTTTGTGCTCTGAAGAAGTTCGTTACGATTGTTGAGATACTCTTGGGAATCATGGCGAGGAATTTAGCTACTTGTCTTGTTGCTGCGGCGTGTGTCTACGCTTGTCTCCCCGACAAAGACGAACTCTCCGCTCTTCGAGCCCGTCGCTCATCACGTACATCTCAAAGCCGTCATCTCAAACGCGATGTCGTAGAATTCCCTCCTGTCCTCACCGAAGTCGAAACTCTGCTCGTCAATTCCTTCGACAACAACTCCATCTCAGACTGGTCCCTGTACTACACCTCAGGTTATCGTCTCGCGGGCCACAACAGATCCCAAGCTGAGTGGACGCAGAAGAAGTGGATCGACGCAGGTTGGGAATCTTGGATTGATGAGTATTGGATCACATATACGGAGCCGATTGAGAGTACGCTTAGGTTGAAGAGGCCTGATGGGAGTGTGCATGAGGTTCAGAGGCTGGAGGATAAGTTGGATGTTGATGAGCAGACGAGGAATCCTAATGAACAGGTTGCGTATCATGCGCTTTCTGGCAGTGGGAAGGTCAATGCTGAATACGTTTACGTGGGGTAAGAATTTGATCTTGATGAAGTTGTCATGACTAATGTGAGTGATAGTCGTGGCTCGAGGGAGGATTATCAGAAGCTTAAGGATCTTGGTGTTGAGCTGAAGGGAAAGATTGCCCTAGCTCAGTATGGCGGTGCGAACCGTGGAGTCAAGATCAAGAACGCCGAGGTAGGTTTCGAACAACAGATGATGAATAGTCCGACACTGATAGACAACAGGCTCATGGCATGATTGGAACTATTCTCTACACAGACCCTCTCGAGGATGGCGAGATCACGGAAGCCAACGGCTATCTTCCTTACCCAGGTCAGCATGAAGCATCCCCAAATATCAGCAATACTAACAGCTTTAGACGGCCCTGCCCGTCATCCCTCCTCCATCCAGCGAGGTAGCACCCGCTGGGGCTCCCTCTCCTTCGGCGACCCCTCAACAATCGGCTACGCCTCCCACAAAGACTCTCCCCGCGCCGACATAACCCCCTACGGTCCCTCCATCCCCTCCATCCCCATCTCTCCCCGCGACGGTCTTCAACTTCTTCACGCCCTCGACAACCACGGGCTCTCCGCCGAAACTGTCAATCGGACCAATTACAAGGGTGCTTTTTCTAATGTCACGTATCATAGTGGTCCTGCACCTGGAGCTACGCTCAATCTGGTGAATATCATGGATACGAGACTTGAACCAGCGTGGGATGTTATCGCTTCGATTAATGGCACGAATGAGGATGAGTATGTCATTATTGGGAATCATAGGGATGGATGGACGGCTGGTGGTGCCGCGGATGCTGTGTCGGGTGGTGCGTTGCTTATTGAGATGGCCAAGGCTTTTGGAAAGCTCGTCGAGAACGGATGGAAGCCTCGTCGAACAGTGTAAGTCATCCCAACCCAGCCCAAGCATAAGACTAACGAGTGCAGTATTCTGGCTTCGTGGGACACTGAGGAGTTTGGCCTCATGGGCAGCACCGAATGGGTCGAGGACCATCTTCCGGAACTTATTGAAAAGACAGTTGCTTATATCAACCTCGACACTGCCGTTTCTGGTCCGAGAGCAGAGATTGTTGGGTCAGGTGAAATTCAGACTATTGCTATTGAGACGATGAAGAAGATCATCTTTCCTGAGGGCTATGGCGCTGGACCGACGTTGTATGATGCGTGGTTCAATGCGACTGAGGGTGTTTTGCCTGCTATGGGAAGTGGAAGTGACTATGCTGCTTTCTACCACAATGGCATCACTTCTGTGAGCGCAACTTCTTGTCTGATTGGGAATGTAACTGACTGTTTGCAGCTTGATATTGCTGGAGGTCCCGGTCCCAAAGATGCCGTTTACGCATACCATACGTAAGTATCTCCATTCTGGTTGCCATAATGATAACTGACATAACTCAGTCTCTACGATACCCACCGCTGGATGACCGAGTACGCAGATCCAGGCTTCCATCTCCACACAGCAATGGGTCAATTCGTTACTCTCCTAACCTACCACATCGCCGACGATCCCCTCATCCCTTTTGATCTCACTCATGCCGGTACCGCCCTTCGCGACATTTTTGAAGATCTCGAAGAAAAGCTCACCGACCGCTTCCCCTCCTACGACCTTGATCTGACGCCACTCTCCTCAGCAGTATCGTCCTTTGAAGAAGCAGGCAAGCGCATTTCTACGCTAGCTAAACAAGCACTCGCTCTGAATGATACTGTTCTGTTGGGTGCTGTTAATGCAGCGTACAAGTCGTTTAGTCGAGGTTTCGCGAGCGAGGGACTGCTGCCGGGTAGGTTTTCATTTTACAATGTTGTTAGTGCACCGGGGTTGGATAGTGGATATGGTGCGGATGTTTTTCCGGCGGTGCAGGATAGTTTAGATCAGGGGAATTTGACGCAGGCTGAGGAGTGGGTTAAAAGGAGTGCGAAGGCTGTGTTGAGAGCTGCTGAGATTCTGAAGATTGGAGAGTGAGTTGGGGTCTGAAGATGCTCTTAGGATATCTGGGGAGACGCCAACTCTTGCGTCGCATTTAAAAGCATATTCAATCTAATAAATTGCTTGCATTATGCTGTGCGTCGTTACTGTTACTCGCAGATTTAAGCGACAATGCCACATCATCTGCATCGATAAGCGACAGCACGTCAGACTCAGCCTGGGGATGGTGAATGAACACGATGGCATCAGCCAGCCCCCAACGCTGACCCGTGAGCGAACCACTGGAACTGGGAACCGTAGGGCTGATCAGTTCATTTTCTGGTGCCTGGGAAAACAAGCAACACAGCTCATGGAACAACGGCCATCACGAGCCAATCAGAACTGAGCGTCATCAAGGATCATCTCGAGTCTTACCCCATTCATACCAGCGCAGTGGACCAGAATAAAACGGCCTTGCCAATTAGATCGACAGTCTAGGACTTTTGGCTGCAGGCTTCAGGCGAGGCAACCTGTGCGAGAGGGAGAGTCAGATGAGGTGAAACGCATGTCCGACGGGCTCTCTTCCGTGTTTCCATTAATATAACACTGCCTGCTTATGCCCTTCTGTTTCTCAACTTGATCATACATACATAATTATTCTCAAACCTGCCGGGTTAATTCACTCCTTCAATCGTCCGTCGTCAACGCTCCTTTTAACATTGTTTCATCTGTATTGCAAACTTCGCATAAAATATCCCTTTAATCTCACCCTGTAAGTTAAGTTCCGAAACATCTTCAATGGCGTTAGCCTTTATGCACCACCCAAACTAAACAAACGCCTCCAGAATTTACTCCATTTCTTTTTAGAAAAGCGCATCGCAAAAATGGGAGATAATAACTACATCGGCGAAGCTGGTCTTCACCATCTTCCTCTGCGCATGCGAGACGCACCACTCTCCAAATTCCCCTCTTTAAACCAGCGAAATGGCAAAAAGGTACCCGAGAGCTTACACTTCACCCCCGGGGCCTTTCGTCTCAGATCGCCGACCGAGTCGTCGATGAGTAGTATTTCTTCAGCGAATGTGCCTGATTCTGCGACGACGCATTCGGTTTCTACGCTGGCGAGTCCGATAAGTACCACGTATGCGAGCTCGATCCAGGAGCAGTTTGCTGCTGCGACGCTGGATGGGTCGAGACCTGCGAGTCGGATCTGCCATCGACATAATCCATCGAGTGGAACTTGCTCGACGTTTGTTAATGAGGATGATGACGCGATAATTACGGGATATCCTGAGTTCGATATCAAGATTAGGAATTTGAATGAGGCGCATGGACGACCTGTTTTTCAAGAGGTTAGACCTGACAGGTGAGTCTTCCGACGGTTCCGTGCGATCGTGTCGCTTACGGGTCGCAGCCCCAGTACAGAGTCCTTTATCAAAGAGGAGAGGGTTCTTACACCAACAACAGAGTCGCATCATACAGTTAATGTTTCTAATGATGATGAAGATGACGCCGAAGAAGTGTCGCAAGAAGATGCAAACTCAGTGCTCAATTACGCACTTCAGGTCATCTACGGCGTCGACCTCAACGACGTCTCAATTCCTCAAGACAAGGTCCAAAGCCTCGTATCCAACTTCACGCAAGACATAAGCCAGCATATTTGGCAATCTGCTTCAGATGGTCAATTATCGCATACAATGTCAACGTCGAGTTCTTCCTCTACACCCTCCCAGGACGCTAACGGCGATCGTCGAGGCGGAAAGAGGAAGAAGCAAGGTAGACGTGATGATGACGGGGAGGAGTTTAGCGACGGTGAAGGGTCGGGATACTTGCCTGCAAAGCGCTCGCGGCCGAATCCCAAGGAAGATGAGAATCTTCGATTGAGCTGTCCGTTCCGAAAGAGGAATCCTCATCGGTTCAATGTGAGGGATCATCATAGCTGCGCCATGACTTATTTTCCCAAGTTCGCAGAGCTCAGGTCAGTAGCCATCCGGTTCTACAAGAGCCCTACTAAGATTTTGAAGGCAACACATTGTTAAGCAGCATAAACGCGACGATCCATCTGCTTTTGTCTGCGATCGCTGTAGTCGCGACTTTCCTACGCGCAAAGAACTACGTGATCATCAACGCCTGCCGAAGGAGTATATGTGCGACATTGCTGATGCTGATGCCGAAAGTGGTATCGATCCTCAGACTGCCACGAAGCTTTTGAGTCGGAAGAGAGCGAGTGGCACTTCACCCGAGGTTCAGTGGAAAGAGATCTGGAACATTGTGTTTCCCGATGACGATGATAGTGATGTCCGACCATACGGTAAGTAGTCATCACTCGTGACCTTCAAGGATAGAGGCTTATTCTTGCAGAATACACTCCCGTGATCGAGCACTTTGAAGTCGAAGCCAAGTACCGCGAAGCATTCGACCAGCTCAAATACTCCCTCCTCGACAAAATCTCCAACCCCGCCACCCTCGAAACCCTCTCCACGAAATTCTACCAATGCTTCGTCGAGACTCTAGACCAATGCATCGCCAACGCCCAGAGCATGCCCTACACAAACCGCAGCAACAAAAAGAACGACATAATCCGCTCCCAGACAACACAAAGCGTCCGCAAACCCCGCGGTGTAATGCCCCGCCCCGATTCCGGCGTTGTAATGGACGATGGGTCTGAAGAGAGCGGTAGTGTTATGCTTGGGCATAGAGATAGTGTACGGACTGTTAGGACTGCGCTGCGGGGAAGTCAAGTTCCGGAGACGGTTAATGAGGTCGTCCCTGCTACTGGGTTTGAAGGGCTGATGATGGGGATGGATGGGGCGGATGTGCAGGCTTGGAATAATGGGGTTATGTATCCGCAGATGATGCCTGAGCAACTTATTCCCACGGGCGGTATGACGCCGCAGACGGAGTTTGTGAATTGGGGGCAGATATATCCTGGTTTTGATACACTGGGGAATGGTGTTAATGGGTTTACGGGGTTTAATGGACAGCAGTAATGAGGCTGGGCTGGGCTGGGCCTGGTGGGTTAATACTTCTTGTATATGGTTTGTTCAGGCAATGAGACTATGATCTCGATAATCAACATGACTTGAGTTCTCAATGGCACCATGAATGCGCGCGGTGCCTTTAGGCCAGCGAAGAGAAGAGGACATCCTAAGATTTGACCATTTGAGACTTGCTGCTGGGAGCTTCGATCAGTACAGAGATCTTAGTGCCTTACTTACGTTTTTCTTGTTCTGTTGGGCTTTTAGATTAACTAAGCAACTTGGAGGTGTGCACGTCTGACACTGGGTTCTTGGTGTGGCTAGCCGAACTATTCAGCCGTTCCAAATCAGGCAAAGAGCAGCCAAACGGTCAGAGATAAAGCACCTCTTTGGAAGCTGAAAATCTCCACACAGTCAGATCTGCAACTGGCTTGTGATCAAAGGGCTTCAAATGTGATAACTCCGCATGGATTTTCAGCTCCTCAAAATCTAGGACACGCAGCTGATCCAGACAATGGTCTAGCCAGGTATAGATTCTGCAGTCCCTCGCTTTTAGAAGTGCCGAGTCGCTAGTCTGGCTGTGGCTTGCGTAGTCGCCCGTATATCCATCCAATGAGGGATGGAACTTTGGTCAATATGTCTCAGTCGACCTCCTCACGTTCTTTGGGAAAAGCCCAAGAGAAAGCTATGAATCTACTATAAAGGACCCGAATGTTGACCCTTCTTCCCTCATATTAATACAATTGCTCATCATAAATATTGTCTTTGACTATTAGCACATTATGGATCTCCAGAATCTATCCGCAGCAGAGCTCGTTGAAAAGTTTGACAATGATCGAACGAACACTACCCTCGCTGAAGAAATTCACCGTCGTACAATCGACCCCTCACTGAACGGTGAATTATTCCAAGAGATCAAAAACCTCAAGGACTCTATTGAAGGAGTCCCCAAGCCTCCTGACGATAAATTCGCAAGACCTCGACCCGGCCCTAAAACATCATGGGAAAATTGCATTGGCCAGCAGAAATGCACACCCAAGTTCTTGCGCTATCCCAAGGGTTTGCCAGATCTGGTTCAAGCTGTCAATGATGGTAGGGAGCAAAAGCTCAATGTTAGAGCTGTTGGCTCGGGACATTCGTTCTCGAACATTTGCCCCACTGATGGGATCCTTCTTGATCCTCATGGCATGAATAAGTTCTTGAAGTTGAACTCTGAGACTTTGAAAGAACCTTCTAAAGCTTCGGATCATGTTCTTGTGGAGAGTGGCATCACGATCAAGGATTTGAACTCGCAGCTTGATAAGATGGGGAAAGCTCTTGCGACTATGGGAGCATATGATGGACAGACTCTTGTCGGAGCTATTACAACTGGCACTCATGGCAGTGGTAAAGATTCTGGAAATCTTGCCAGCCTTGTTCGCGCTATCATCCTCATCTCTGAGACTGGAAAGGTTTATCAGATTGAGCCAAAGGATGGAATCACTGATCCTGCCAAGTTCGTTCCCGGCGACGCTCAGGAGCTCAAGCAGGATGATGATTGGTTCCAAGCCGCGCTCATCTCTATGGGTTGCCTTGGCCTCGTCTACTCTTACATCATCGAAGTGGTACCCACGTTCTTCCTAAGCGAAGTGCGCAAGTTGACGACTTGGCAAGACTACAAGTCCCGACTCGCCGGTGGTCTCGCGTCAGCTCCCTTGCAGAATCACTACTTCGAGATAGACTTGAACCCCTATGAGACGCTAGGCCGCAACATTGCAGTTACTACGATCCGCACATGCTCAAATGCTACAAAACGCGAGGGCGGCCGTGGTTTCGACAACTGGCTCGCCGGCCTCCTCGCCCAACACCACTGGGTCGAAGACATCCTCGTCTGGATCCTCAACCGCTGGCCGCTCCACAGCCCCGGCATAATCACCACCGCCATGAAAAGCCTCCCCGTGAAGCACTACATCGACAAAAGCTTCAAGGTCCTCAACATCGGCGCCGTCGACGACGTAAAAGCCTACGCCATGGAACTATCCTTCGACGCCAACAAGGACATAGTCTCCATCGTGGACCGCATCCTCGCATTGTTCCAAAAAGCAGCTAGTGAGAAGAAGTGGTTTTTGGCTGGGCCGTTTGCGTTGAGGTTTGTTAAAGAGTCGAGTGCTTTTTTGGCACCGCAGCAGGGGAGGACGACGATGATGGTTGAGATGGATATGTTGTTTGGGGTCAAGACGGGGGAGGAGTTGTTAAAGTTTATGAGGGAGGAGCTGTGTAAGGGAGAAGAGGGGGAGGGTGTTAGGGTTCATTGGGGGTTGGATTTGGATACGGTTGTGAAGGGGGATTTGGAGAGGATGTATCCTGAGTCGGAGAGGTGGTTGGCTGTTTATAAGGAGCTGAACTCGACGGGAATTTGGAATAGTCCTTTCACGGAGCGACTTGGGATTTCTATGCCTATGTAATTAGCACATCTTCTGAATTTTGAACAGTCATGTCTGCCTTGTTTAAATCTGAATAAATGTCAAAGATCATAAAGAATCTTCTCAGCTTGTTTTCTATTCAAAGGACATGGAAGAGATATAGGATATACATATATACATTTAAAAACTATAGTTAAAAACTATCATAATAAGAGAATATCATTAGACCTATGAGCTGTTGGAAGAAGCTCACCCAGGATCTCCACGGGAAGACATCCTTGCAGTAGGCCATCCTCACCGTCATCCTTTTCCTTGGAGTCCAACAGAAAGAAACAATCTCCAATAACTTCATATGAAGGCTCGGAATTAATTCCGATCCTACCCATGGGCCGCAACACAAATGGACTGTTACCACCTGGCAAAATTCTTATCTCATCTCCTACTGTCATTGATCCTGGTCCAAATCCCATTCTATGGTCCTCTGTAATGAAAAACACCCTCCCTTCAGCGGTAAGCCTCATCTCCGTGTCGAATAACTTCACCCCATCCAACTCAGCATCGAACTCAGCTTCCGTAGATAAAAGGCGTGTCCAAAGCTCGCCATGAACCGCTGGATTCATATCACAGAGCTGGGGTAGTAGGCAAGATACAAACCAGTTGTGCAGTAGTCTGATGTCAGGTTGGCGAAGTCGTCGAAACTTCCCAAGTGATTCCTCATATATGTCACCAACGAGAGCTCTAACAAAACTCACCGCAAAATCTGGCCCTTTTAGATTCTGCGCACATAGTGCCCACTGACTGATCGTAAACATGCGGGAGGCCGAATCAACCCAGGTGAGAAGCCTCTCAGTACACTGGCTGACAGTAGCAATGAACTTTGAGCTTATAGGAAAGACATCATTGCTTTCTCCGAATACTTCATGTTGCTTTTGACTCCTGAATTTCAGAAAGTGTTCGTCGTAGGGGGATGCTTTTGGTTGGCCGTTATCTCTAAGATGTCGCATCCATGTTGCCGAGCCCGTGAAAACCACAGCTTTTGAAAATAGTGCCGCATAGTCATAATCAGTAGTGCTGATCGTGCTGAGATACATACGGTTGCGGTGTTGATTTATAAGGCCTTTGCAGGCATCTTTGGCCTGCTGCACTACTTGAAATGCGTCAGGTTGAGTCCAGAGGCTCAGAACTCCTGAAGCCAAACACATGAGGTGAGAAAGTTGACTTAGCAGCCCCTCGTTGACAGGTATTCCCTGATAATAAACAAATGTCACAGAAACGTCTTTCTCCAGACCGGCAGTTGCTTCCAACGTCAGTGACCACAGTGTCTCCTGCGTGATTGACCTCGATCGGCAAATCTCAGCAAAAGCCTTGCCTGTGATGTGTTCTGTCATTGTATAAATTGCTTTGCGCATATCTTGGATCCACTTCCGAGCAACGTCCATAGATGTGATAGTCTCGATAGTGGGATGCTTGCAACTCTCTGTCACGATCTCCTCTTTCTCTTGGTCCGATATGAGTAAATAATTCGTTTTGCACCGCTCTGCTTCGAGATGCTGCACTTTCTTCAGCCAAAGGTCAAGGTCCCTTCTGCAGTACATCATCCAGCAGCACCTGAGAATTTCCAGTCTGTACCACTCTCCAGAAGATGGTGTCAGTGGTAGGGATAAGTGCGCTTCGATAAGTGTCTCAATTGTTGTCCTGGACCAGAATTTCTGGGCATCTTTTTCAAATTGGCTGTAGAGCGATTTACAGTGACGGATGGCCTGTGCCTTTGGAGGATCGAGACTTTCGATATTCATCCACGCTGAACCATAGATTCTTGTCAGAATCCTCTCGTAAGACATTAGAGCATCAACAATATCTTTTGGGATCGGTCTCCTTTTCCCGCTTTCTATCTCTTGGCAGAGGCTATGCATGTCCGTTGTCACAGCCTCCCAGTACTCAATTTCGCGGTCGATCACTGCGATCCGCCAACGCGGGAAAGTCTTGTACGTTCCATCAAGCTGCATGCGCCGACGATCGGGCGCTTCCATCGCAACACTCCAATCGGGGATCCATGATGGAATGCCGCCACTGTTTTTCCTTTTCATATCGCCGGAAAGTGCTGTCAGCGAGCCACTGTGCTTGATCAGATCAGTGACGGTGCTTCGATAGACTTCGACTGTGCTCAGTGAATAATCTGGCTTGATTGTTTTGAGGTCCTGTGCGAGGCCGAGTAGGGCAAAAACTTTGTCTCGATCATCGGTGGCCTTGCGGCTTGAGAACTCTTGTAAAAGCGACAGAAGGGTAGTGACTTTTGCTTTATCCCACTCCATACGTAGTCGTTCGATCTCAAATATCTGCTTCGAAAGCACTGGCAGGACTTTGGCGTACTCTCTTTCGATGCCTAGGAATATTTCAGATCCTGTATCTTGTCGGCCCCAGCCCAGGCTATCACACGTATTTGCAGAGCGGGCAAGTACTTCCCATGGCACTTTGACATTTCCATACTGAACCAATACTTGAAATGTAACTGTGGCCTCTTGAATGACCCATACACGCTGCCACCATTGACTGTTGATGAATCGTCGAACAAGTTCAAAAAGCTTTAATCGAGATGAAGCCTTTCCATCCGCAATACACTTAATCGTTGCCTTATATCTATCAATGTCTGACAGGGCTCGTATGACGCAGATAGTGCAAAACGAATACCACTCTGCCCGTCTGCACATCGTCTCCCAGGAGTTGTGAAACTGAGTGATCAGAGAGTCATCCCGATCGTCGTTTGAGAATTGTACCGGAGCGGGCGGACGGTTTGTTAAATAGTTCTTTGGGATCCTATAGTAAGAGCCATGACCCAAGAACACAATTACGTGTTGTGCAGACGCGTAAATGTCACGCATCATTGCAACTTGTGAACTTCTTTCGCCAATATCGCGTTGGTTAATGCACTATGAAAGTTGAGTATTATCTTGCATATTCAGTCAAAGACTAGAAAGAAGTTCTCACCAATGCATCAATCCAAATCAAGATACAATTCCTCTCGTCCCTCAGATGACGAATAGCACAAGCGAGATTGACGCTGATATTATGGTCATGTCCATCGATTTGAATAGTCTCCGTAGCCCGGGATGATCCCCAAACGTAGGACAGCGCTGAATAAGATTGCGGGGCATGACTCTCGAGCTTGGTGTACTTGAAAGCACACGAGATTGGATCTTGCCACTTATCATTATAAATAAGAGCTAGACGTATTTCCCGCTTATACAGATCGCGTCGGTATAGCGCAGGAAGCGGAGCGTCTGGAGGCATAGTCGATAACGAGATGAATATTGAAAAAATCACAGAAGCTTTAAACGTGGCGCGTTGATAAAGATAAAGAAAACCTCAATAGCTCAGGTTGACCATAACGCCTTGCTGCCTAAGATCATGTTGAAAAGCCTGATGTTCATTTTATAAGGCCCTCATTGGTTACAATAAAATGCCGTTGGTAATGGGTCTGTCGACGTATTCAGTTATGCATGTAAGCGCCAAGGCAGTCTTCTACTTCGCCTCAGCCATGCAGGGCAAATAGAAAGCAAATATCAAACTACATTGAGCACATAGCTTTGAGTTATAAGATCCTTTTATTTACATATAATTACATATAATTACCACTTCTCATCTCCTATCCGAAATGTCAGAACCCCCATCGCTGTCCTCATCCTCATCAGAGTCCGTTTCTTCCTTCTCAGACTCAGGCCCTTCTTCAACGACAACATCCTTCTGCTTCAGAGCATCTTGTACCCACTCATCAACAGCATCAAGAGCACCATCAGGATCTTCTTGATGCGTGAGTAAGAACCCCTGAATAGCTGCCGGGCTAAGAGCAAGATTAGGAATCTTATCCCTAAACTCCCTTGCCTGGTCCTGCAGAGACTTTACTGCCTTCTTCTCTGAGTCATGCTCCACATCTGGAGCGTCGAACATTTGAGTGAAGAGGGCTTCGGCTGCTTCTGATGTAGCAAGCTGGAAGTTGATCGTAAAGTCGATTCTGCCCGGGCGAATAAGAGCTGGGTCAATGTTCTCGGTATGATTTGAAGTCATGACGAGAACGCGTCCTTCTTGGGCTGCTGCACCGTCGATTATGTTCAGCAGACCTGAAAGCGAGAGGCGTTCTGCATTCTTCTTCTTTCGTCCTTGAGATCCCATGGTCGCTGTATCTGCGCCACGTCTCTGAGCTAATCCTGTAGCGTCAATGTCCTCGAGCAAGACCATACAGGTATACGGCAACTTCTGGAAGAGAGATGCAAGACTGTCCTCGTTTATACGTGGGGAATTCAGGTTGACCATGTAGATATCCAGACCCATAAGGCCAGCTGCCGCGAGGGTTAGACTAGTCTTGCCGGTTCCGGGAGGTCCTGAGAAGAGATAACCACGACGATATGGGATACCCCTTGTCGCATACCAGTGCTTGGTCTGTCGGTCTAGATATCGGCGTAGGTCCTTGACAACCTTTTCCTTAAGATGTTCATCCAGGGCGATCGTAGACATAGGCCTAGTGGCTTTCGACATGCATCGAGTCCAAGACATCTCATCCTCACTGTAGAGCTTGGTCGCGCGGAAAATACCAGTCTTTCCTTTTTGCTTCTCAGAAAAGTCGATGCGAGCGTTGTACAGCAGTCTCTTAAGGACAGTGGCGTCCCGGCCAAGGCAGGATATGGCCAGTTTCTCAGGCTGTCGCGGTGTAGACGTATAGTTTGTCCCCTCAAGCGATCTGGTAAAGGCTAACATGCGGCCCTCATAACGAAAGAAATGTGTACCAAAAGCAGGCGTCCAGTACAGAGGCTTAGCGTTATTCAAATATGTCGATGATTTGGAGCGCATCTCGTTGATCTGCCTGCCGACGGGATCGTCTTCCTCGTCGTCGTCAACATCAGGCTTATCATCCTCTTCATCCGACCAGGTGAAGGAGGAGTTATTCAATGCAGCGGAAGCTTGGAGGCGATAATTGTCCTGGGAGATGTTGTTTTGCGAGACCCAGTTCATAAGATAGTTGTACACTTCATCCTGAGCGTGAATTTCAACTGTGGATATGAAGCGCGCGGTGATGGATTCGGACCAAGATTCAAGAGCGTACTTGATCAAAAAGGTGAAGGCGGCGAAGTAGGGGAGATATGTCATGCCAGGAAATATCATTTCCAAGAGGCCGATGAAGAGGCCTTGGCTCATGATGCTGTCTTGCTGGTCTTCCATCTTGGCGATGCTGTGTGATGATCAGGTCGAAGGAATTGAACTTACAAGACCAGAATTGAGCTCTTGGGAGTCCTTTTTATTATTTTGCATCTATCTACAGCCTCGCTGCCTGGTTTCGTAATTGACATGCGCCGAGTTCACAGACCTGCCGTGTTAAGACAGGTATACGCGAGAGCCAATCACGTAACAGGAAGCAGGAAGCCGCTTTGACCATGTCGAGGGGAAGCAGCATTTTAACGTTTTCAAGCCACTCCGTATGAGTCAGAGGTGATAAAACTAGATAGGCACCTATGATGCTTGCGTAGTATCTTTTGATGTAACATTCATGAGGCCTCTAACTAATCCCCCTTAGGGCGGTAGAAAGCCCGGGACTTCAATCCTAGGTGACAAAAAGACTTAGGTAAGTTGGCATAACCTCAAGGGACTCTTTGCTTACCTTAATTTGGCACCATCTTTCCACAAACACCATCTATGAAAACCACCAGAGGACACTTGCCGTTGAGTATTACTGGAGGCTAGGCCAGGTAGATTAAGCAGCGTAATCCAATTAATAGAGTGAGTCTCATTTATGGAAGGCAGAAGCCGATATATACATAATATTAAACTCTTCATTCTACAGCAATCACCAATTCTTTCTTCAGTAATTGGAACCGGCCTTGACCTGCAAACTATTAGAACAAGCTCATAAACGTCGCAACAGCCACAAGTGTAAGACCAAGCCCCCCAACTCGCATCTCACCCGCAGCATTTCTGTCATCAGCCGCCTTCTTCTCAGCGGGTTGTCGTACCTTTGTCAAAGTCACATTGAAAGCAGGACTTCTCACTGCCTCAGTAACACCCTCTTCACCCTCAACAAAAACAAACAGATCAAGAGGCAGGTAATCGTATACCATGCGATCTTGCTGGAACCAAGTTTGGCATGTTCCATCCTTGAAGAACAGTTCACTGTCGTACTCCGCATCCGCGGTAGAATTCGTACTGTCGAATACGGCGCGCCATGCTGTCTGGCCCTTCTTGTTAAGGTTACTGGGATACATACGTGCGTCGACATATGGAGTCTCTGTGGAGGCGTTGGACTCGAGGGCGTTGAAGTTGTAATTTCCGATGTTGTTTAGGACATTGAAACCACGGATCTGCCAGCTCTTGATCTTCAGACCGGGACCGCTATCCATCGCGAATGTAATGGTTGAGTTGGTCTCCTTATCCTCGTAGTCACCTGCAAACGCTTCTTTGGTATCATCCCGGCCGACCTTTTCGATAGCTGGGAGGAGGTTTTGGAGAAGTTTGCTGAGGATGATACTGGTGACGTAAGGGTTTGCAGATGCTTCGAGACCGCCGGATATGATGGAGATGACGATGTCGTAATCGGGAATGAGGACAGTTTGAGAGTGGTAGAGACCAAGATCACCGCTTTTGGTGTAGATGTCGATGAGACGGCCGTCGGAGGTAATATTGTCGCCGCGAAGGATCTCCCAGGGACCACCGACTTGGAAGCCCCATGAAGCGGTGTTGGCCTCGGGCTTCATCCACTTGCGGGTTTGAACTGGTGTGAGAAACTTGTTGCTGAGAATACCGTCGGCGAGGAGAAGCATGTCAGAGACGGAAGAGAAGATGCCACCAGCACTAAAACAGTCAGTCGAAGTTATTGCATCAAAATGTTTGACTTACGAGTCGAAAACACCAAGAGTTGCGTTCCAGGTAGACTCTTCTATAGGGATAAAGAGATCATCCCTGGGAGGGGTCTTGTCGACATAAGTATGCTTCATCCCAACAACATCAAGAATATCTCGCTTGATGACATCCTCAAAGGGCATGTCCTCAGCAGCCTCGATGACTCGACCGAGCAGAGCATGGCCAATGTTGGAGTAAATGGGATTCGTGAAGGGGGCATAAACCGGAGGTCGAAGGTTGACTTGCTCAAGAAGATCCTTCCTGGTACAAGGAGTGGTGCCAGGAAGACCAGAGCAGTTGGGGCCTTTACCCTTGGGAACCTCGGGAAGACCGTATGGCTGCCATGGTGCTGAACCAACGATGGCAAGATCCTGGGCCACTATTCACGGTTAGTTGGGTAATTGAACAAGGAATTTTGGCTTACTATCAACACCAACGCCTGAAAGATGGCTGGCGAGTGATCCAACGGTGATATCCTCCCACCTCAACGAAAAGATATCATCATCCCCAGCTGTCTTATTCAACTCAGGCAAATACTTCAACACCGAAGCCTCCAAATCAATCTTATCACTAATACGCGCCGCCAAAGCAGTAAAAAGCTTGGAACCACTAGCAATTCGAAAGACAGTATCTTCGTCTACCTTATCAGTGCCCTCGCCGGGATTGGGCGGTGTCCACTGATATGTAAACAAAGGCTCATCTTCATGAAGAGACTTGACACCAATAGAGAGAGCCGAGGTGTTGAATTGGGCGCCTATTTGAGCATCAAGACCTGCTTTGAGAAGGGATGCTGCTTTCTTAACAATGGAGCTTTGGGAAGGGGATTGAGGTGCTGGAAACACGGCGCCGAGGGGAGGGCAGGCTTTTGCGTCGATGAGAGTGAAGGACACAGCAGCTACAGCTGCAATTTTAGAAAGAGAGGGCATTATCAAAAGAACTAGAAGCCAGCGAAGGATGATGTGTATGCAACCCTCATGATTAAGACGTTGGGGTCTTCACTTATATACACCTCACACCAGCCTGACGATCTTGACCTTCTCGGATTCCAATGCGTAAATCCTCTCAGCCCTCGAGGCTGAAAACTTTACTACCATAGTGTTCTGCGTATAGCATCTTGGCCTTAATCTCGGACAGTGAGTGCGAGCCGAATGAGGAAATAGAACTGTTTTGGAAGGACTTAGCGTCTGACTGCGCCCACGATCTGAGTCCGAGGTTTGGAGTCCGAGCGGACCAATTGGAGATGAGGGGGAGTTGCGTGGAAGGATTGGAGCTTTGGTGGGGTCTGCTGTAAGGCTGAGGCGCTGGGGGACGATCTGAGGGGAGTTGTTGTCGTGGATATTGACAGCCGTTGGGTTTTTCTTCTTTTTTTAAATTACTAGTTCTAACGTTTCATCTCAAGTTTCATTTTATGCGAATTGACTATTCTTAGCATGAAAGTGAATGGTTTGAATCTATTCCCATCTTGTCAATGCTGACACCCACTATAGCAACAGCCATTTCACCGTTCAAGTCCTGAGCCAAGTCGACACCAAAAGCAATACGGCAATTTAATATTCGTGACAGTAAATGAACATTGAGGTTCCATCATGAATCAATACAGTATCATCATCGCTATCGGCTATACCCTTAATCAGCTTCGCCTCATCCTCATAGCTGCTGCGCCCCAATCCATTTAGAATCTTCCCCGGCAAAAAAGCTCCATACACTGCCGAGGGGCTCTGTAAGCAGCAGCGTCAAGATCAAGCAAGGATCATCAACACTGCGGGGGAGAAGGATTCAGCCTAGGCCCCTACAATTACAGCGGGCACCCAAGCCAAATAAAGGCACCTCGTTCACCCGCAACAGCTCCTTTCATTTCCTGGGCTCGGACTCTTGATCTCGGACTCTTGCTCAACTGAACATTAGCCCTAAGACAGAATCACGTTACTAGTGGACCTCATGTATTCACTCCCGTCGCAGTCACCGCCCAAGGCTTCCGGCCGTAAGGGTAGTAAGAAGGTTCGCACTGGCTGCATCACCTGCAAGTTCGTAACTCATTCTCTCACGTGTATCACTCACTAACAATTCTACAGAATTCGCAAAGTAAAATGCGATGGTAAACAAACGCCATTCCTCTGTCTCATCTTGTTCTAACAAACCCACAGAAGGAAAGCCTTATTGTCTACGATGCATCAAAACAGGTCGTCAATGCGACGGCTACCGTCCCTCCCCCAACTCCTCCCCAGAACCTACATCCCTCTCCCCAGCACCAGGCTTCGACACCCCCCAAGAAGTACGCGCCTTCGACCACTACCGCCTACGCACAGCAAAAGTGCTCTCCGGTCCCATCGATGCTAATTTCTGGGGCGGCGTGGTCCTCAAGATGAGTTCCACCGAACCCGCTGTTCGACACGCCATTCTCGCTATCAGCAGTCTCCACGAGGCCGTTCAGGTCAAGAGCAGAAGTCTGAAAGAGATTGATACACGGTTTGCGTTTAGGGAGTATGGAAATGCGATTACGTCGTTGAGGAATTGGGGACAGAGGAGTGAACCGTCTGTTGTGCCGTTGCTGGTTTGTGTCTTGTTTATTTGTGTTGAGTTCTTGATCGATCGCGATACAGCAGCGCAGATGCATATTTGTCAGGGACGGCATATTCTTTCTACGCTAGGCGATGGGAGATCACCAGCCATGGAGATGATTAAGCACTCTCTTGTGCCTGTCTATGCACGACTGAGTCTCTCCAGCTTTCTCTTTGGCAGTCGGCCAGCTCCCATTCCTGCACATCTGCGCAGCTGGAGCGACATGCCCGCTGTCTTCGCCACCATTGAAGAAGCTCGATATGCGCTTTACCTTCTTCTTGACGATGGCCTACAATTCAGCACAAGCGCTCGGACTCCAATCTACAATCCCAATGCCGAACCAGAAGAGATTCGCAAGCTTCAGAATGAGCAGCAGCGTCTTCTCTCACAGCTGAGTCGCTGGCACGCCGCCTTCACCGTGACAACATCAATGAGTCCTCAATCCCCCTCTCTCGAAAACTCTCTCAACGTCCTCCGTATTTATCACCAGTCAACTCTCATCTGGGTCTCCACTGCCTTGGACACAGGCGAGACAAAGCTCGATCAGTTCATGCCCAACTTTGCAAACATCATCACTCTCGCATCAACAATCATCAGCTCCGTGCCCTCCAACGCAAAACTCGAGCCTTTCAGCTTCGAAACGGAGATCATACCCCCTGTGTACTGGACAGCTATAAAGTGTCGACATCCGCTCCTGAGACGCGCAGCGCTAAAGCTCTTGACGCGGAACCAAATGCGCAATCGCAGAGAGAATCTCTGGCACGCTCGTGAAACAGCCGTTATTGCCGCGCGAATCATCGAGATTGAGGAGTCAGAGTTCGACTGCCCTCTCGATCTTGACTTTACAATGGATCCCTTCATCGCCCCAAGTCCAAGTGGTTTGAGCGAAGTATCCGCTGAAGCAAACGCTGCATTAGACCTCTTAACTTGTGATCCCAAGAAGATCAAAGTCGACATCTCAAAACCTCCCAGTTTACCTCCTCCGCCCCCATCATTCACCGATCCAACACCTAAGGAGATTCTCTCTGGTTCACCGTGCAGTTTGGCTTCGAGTCGCTCATCTCCTTCTCCTACGCCCGAACCTGTGTCGCCGATATCAGCGGCGCTTGAAGGTATTCAGCACCTCGATTCCGCAGCGCTCAAAACAACGAATCTTGAGTCGCCGTACGATGTGTCGGAGAGTAGAAGGATTAAGAATGCGCTTATTGGACCGGCGGAAGATGGTGGTATTTGGGTTACGTTCTTTAGAGACCCTGAACCGGGGGAGACGTCGTGGAAGGTTACGAGGGAGTTTTTGAGATGTTGAGGTATTTGACGAGTAGTATGATTGAATTGGAGGTTTCTAAATATGCTGTTATGCATTATATACCCATGTTTTGGTTGTTTATAGACTGCGTCGTTTTATGCGGCAATTGATGAATCTCTTTAACTACGGCTGTTGAATTGCCTACAAAGTGCATCATTTCGGCTTCGCCATGCATCTTGGTTACGTTCTTCATAACAAATTACCAAGATACATGCTGCTAAAACAATCATTCTATACAGTCAGGTTTAACTTTCTTTCTTGGTAATGACATGTCTTCTGTGTCCTCCTCAAGCTTCATGTTGGAGTGAAGCAGCTACCCTAAATGAACAACCAATACAGCAAGTTCGCGTGACAACACCCGAGGCTCGCCGATGAGAATGCTCCTATCACACGCTCCATTATTGCTAATTTTTATTGGAACTGAAATCTCACTTATAACGATCTGTTTGCTCTTGCGCTGTAAGGCACAGTCCTCGGTGTTTGTACGTAGTAGTCTCTCCACTCAATTTGGATCAAATATTGCTAGCGACACCATCACGGAACGACGAATCTTGAGTGAGTGCAATTAAATTCATAAAGCATCGTTGTTTGCAGATGTCATTACTTTTGGGTATCATTATATACTGTAATCCTATTCTCAACCTCTAGCAGTCTCCCGTCTCGCAGACTCTGCCACCAACTTTCTTCTCTTAATCCTCTCGTCCTGCTCAGCCAATACCCTTGCCGTTAACGATGCCGCAAATTCATTGTTGATACCACTGATCCTAGAATCGTCTGACTTCTTATCCTTCGCAGCCTTGTCCTCTTTATCCACATCATCGCCCTTGCGCTTCTTCTTCTTTTCCGACTTGTCCTTCTTCAGAGTATGTGTAAGACCTTGGCTCTTGAGGTTCTCGATTCTCTTCTCCAATCGTTCGATATCCGCCTCCGAGTTTGTAAGAAGGGGAATGATGTTGTCTTGCTCAAATTCGGCGCCGCACTCTGGACATGCCTTTTCTTGGATCTCTTTCATAGCGACATCGGCAAAGACATGTCCGCAGGGCACCAAGTAGACAGACTTCACAGCAGGGCCAAGCTCCTTCATGGAGATGGGGCACACCCACTTGTCGCCGTTCTTGGAAACCTTGAGCTTCGCCACGTCTCGCAGTGACTTGATTCCCAGGCTCGCGGGGGTGACGTCAACTGGCTCATCGGAGGGCATAAGACCTTTGATGATCGCTTCGTAATTGTACAGACGGCCGCGCCAGTCGGAGACAAGAGTATCGACGTCGAGGAATTCACCGCTGAGAGCGCAGTGAGCCCAGGCGTGAGAGAGTGATTCAAGGGCTGTCGCTTTCAGTTCGGATGTTGTGGGAGCGCGCGCCGCATTCTTGACAAGCTCGCGACGCTTGGGAATGGAGCCGCCATCATTACCCATGATTGATGAGTTGAGGGTGTCGCGTAATCGTGGAAAGTGATAGATCCGGGAGGTATATCGGCGCAGTGATTCGCGATCCGCTGTGACAAGGATTGACGGCACGAGGAAAAGAGATAGGCGTGGGAGAGGTGTATGTGGATGGAAGAGTTGAGAGTTTCTGGACGACTGAGGCGATTCCTCGAGTTCCATGAGTCGAGATGGCGCTTATCGATAAGGATAAGGACGATGCAAGCTTGAAGTAGCGGTACAGTGTGATCTTTGTATCGTACGGTGCAGTTTGCAGCATTGAGTTCAACCCCTTGTTTCGTACAATTACTAATAAAGCTCAGTGACGGATATTAATATGTCTCCATGCACTTGAGTCCTTATGACTCTTTTTAAATAGTTCCTCTTTTGAATGATCGTTGTAAAGAAGCTGTTTGAATATCACTGACGGATATTGGCACTGTAATGACACCTCGTTAGCGCTCCACCGCTGGCCCGCCATTTCCAAACTTGATCCATCTAATGACCTCCGCCCGACCCAAGCTCATCAACCTCGAACTTCAACCTCCCCGGTGCTATGCACCTCTTTTAATACCACCCCGGTCGTTACCCCCGAAGGCGCTCAACTGAACTGAGCGTCTCCCCTCAATATTTGTATTTTGGAAACGTCTCGACCGCATTCACAACGAACAACACGTGCACGCGCTGCCTCACTCGAGCTTAATTACGATCTCCCCCTCCATCTCGTACGCTCCTCTACGAAAACGCCCGACCTCGACCGAGCGCTCGATATTCAAGTACATGCGACGTTGATCGCTCTCACACCAGTGCCGCGACGGCATCATGGCGCAAGCACAGCAGGTCGCCCTGGACCGGCTGGACAACATCTCCCGCGCTCTAAAATCAAGGTCGGTTTCACCATGTGACGGTTTGGTAGGGCAAAGGGGTCTAATATTCCCACAGAACGAGCGATGATTTGCGAAAACGATCCGCCGTGCAGCTTCGCGAGCTTGTAGCTGTCTGCCATCGAGACCTTAGCCCCGAGCAATTCCAGGTTTTCTACAACGCAGTCAACAACAGGATCACACAGCTCATTACACATGGCAACGACTCGTCCGAGCGGCTCGGAGGCATCTATACCCTCGATGCGCTCATCGATTTCGACGGCGTTGACGTCGGCGTCAAATACACGCGTTTCACACAGAACCTCAAGACCATTCTTCGAGGCAAGGACATCAACCCTATGCAGCCTGCGGCGATCGCTCTCGGAAAACTATGCCGACCTGGCGGCGCGATGATATCAGAAGTGGTGGACTCAGAGGTTAATACCGCTCTGGAGTGGCTACAGAACGACCGCATCGAGGAACGAAGATATAGCGCTGTCCTCGTTCTCCGCGAACTGGCCCGTAGTGCCCCAACGCTTATGTACCAATATATACCGACAATCTTCGACTGGATCTGGATAGGACTCCGAGACCCTCGACAGCTTATTCGGGCAACATCAGCGGAAACAGTTAGCGCCTGTTTCCGTATCCTTCGTGAACGAGACCAGGACATGAAGCAACTTTGGATGGATAAGATCTATAACGAAGCGAGATCCGGTCTTAAGGTGAACACTGTCGAGTCGATTCACGGCTCGTTACTGGTCCTGAAGGAACTGCTTGAGCAGGGAGCTATGTACATGCAGGAGCATTATCAAGAAGCATGCGAAATTGTCTTCAAACACAAGGACCACAGAGATCCGACGATTCGAAAGACCGTGGTTCTTTTGATCCCAGATCTTGCCAGCTACTCGCCAGCTGACTTTGCGCACACTTGGCTGCACAAGTTCATGGTGTACCTGTCCGGCATGTTGAAGAAGGACAAGGAGCGCAACGATGCTTTCCTTGCTATTGGTAACATAGCCAATTCGGTGAAGAGCGCTATTGCTCCGTACCTCGATGGCGTCTTGATCTACGTGCGCGAAGGTCTCAGCCTCCAGTCCCGCAAGAGAGGTTCAGTCGACCCTGTCTTCGACTGCATTAGTCGTCTTGCCGTCGCTGTTGGTCAGACTCTCAGCAAATACATGGAGGCACTCTTGGATCCTATCTTTGCGTGCGATCTCACCCCCAAATTGACACAGGCTCTCGTCGATATGGCCTTCTACATCCCCCCCGTCAAGCCGACCATCCAAGAGAGACTACTCGATATGCTCAGCGTAGTTCTCTGCGGTGAACCGTTTAAACCGCTTGGCGCTCCACAACCAAATACTCTCAGCTCAGTCCCGATTATTCCCAAAGATGCAAAAGACCCCCACGCTTACGAGCACCGAAGGGCTGAGGTCAAATTGGCGCTCAATACTCTCGGTAGCTTCGATTTCTCGGGGCATGTTCTCAATGAGTTTGTCCGAGATGTCGCGATCAAGTATGTTGAAGACGAGGATCCAGAAATTCGTGAGGCAGCGGCATTGACATGCTGCCAATTATACGTTCGCGATCCGATTGTCAACCAGACGAGTTACCATGCGCTTCAGGTCGTGGGTGATGTGATTGAGAAACTTCTTACAGTCGGAGTCTCAGATCCTGAACCGAATATCAGGCGGACAGTTCTGGCGGCTCTCGACGAACGATTTGACAGACACTTGGCCAAGGCTGAAAACATTCGCATCCTGTTCTTTGCGCTCAATGACGAGGTCTTCTCTATTCGAGAAGTCGCCATCTCTATTATCGGTCGCTTGGCTAGGTACAACCCAGCATATGTCATCCCTTCGCTACGAAAGACTCTCATCCAGATGCTTACTGAGCTCGAGTTTTCCGATGTCGCCAGGAACAAGGAGGAGAGCGCAAAGCTGTTGAGCCTCTTGGTTCAAAACGCGCAATCCCTCATCAAGCCCTATGTCGAGCCCATGATTTCAGTACTCCTCCCCAAGGCCAAGGACAGCAGCCCTTCTGTTGCTGCTACCATTCTCAAGGCCATTGGTGAGCTTGCGACTGTGGGCGGTGAAGATATGATGCCTTACAAGGACCGACTGATGCCAATCATTCTTGATGCGCTACAGGATCAGAGCTCCAACGCGAAACGAGGTGCCGCTCTACATGCTCTGGGACAACTTGCGAGCAATTCAGGATACGTCATTCAACCATACATCGAATACCCACAGCTGCTCGAGATTTTGCAGAGCATCATCCGAACCGAAGGACAACAAGTACCTCTGCGACAGGAGACGATCAAACTGATGGGTATTCTTGGCGCTCTGGATCCTTACAAACACCAGGTAAATCTGGCGAAATGGCGAAAATTGATGCAACTATTGACACCAGATCAGGCCGAGGAACGAACACCCGATTCCCGACGCGGCGAGGCCAACCAACTAACAGACATTTCTCTCATGATGACCGGATTGACGCCCTCTAACAAAGAGTACTTTCCGACTGTTGTGATTAATGCTCTTCTCCAGATCCTGAAGGACTCTTCGTTGGTCCAGCACCACGCCGCTGTGATTGAAGCGATCATGAACATCTTCCGCACGCTTGGCTTGGAGTGTGTTTCGTTCCTTGATAGAATCATACCCGCATTCCTACAGGTCATCCGATCGGCGACCTCTACGAGACTCGAGTCTTACTTCAACCAACTGGCCACTCTCGTCAGCATCGTGCGACAACACATACGAAATTACCTGCCATCGATTGTCGAGATCCTGCAGGAGTACTGGCACACCTCACCTTCACTACAGACTACGATTTTGTCTCTGGTTGAGGCCATTTCGAGGTCACTTGAAGGCGAATTCAAGATCTACCTGGCTGGGCTGCTACCACTGATGCTTGGTGTTCTCGACAAAGATACTTCCGCCAAGCGCACACCATCGGAGAGGGTGATGCACGCCTTCTTGGTGTTTGGCGCAAGCGCTGAGGAGTACATGCATCTCATCATTCCCGTCATCGTCAGGACATTCGAGAAGCAGGGTCAGCCAACATTCATCAGAAAGCAGGCCATCGACACGATCGGCAAGATCTCTCGCCAAGTGAACCTTAACGACTTCGCTGCGAAGATCATCCACCCTCTTACACGCGTCTTGGACATGGGCGAGCCTGTCCTCCGTACCGCTGCTCTAGATACGCTCTGTGCGCTCATCCAACAGCTGGGCAAAGACTATCTACACTTTATGGGTACTGTCAACAAGACCATCAACCAGCACCAGATCCAGCACTCCAATTACGAGCTACTTGTGAGCAAGCTTCAGAAGGGAGAGGTGCTGCCACAGGACTTGAGCTCCGGAGCTGGTTTTGCTGATGGCGCAGACGAGACTCCTTTTGCGGACCAGGGCACCAAGAAGCTGGAGATGAATGCTATTCATTTGAAGGCTGCTTGGGACACCAAGGGCAAGTCCACAAAGGAGGATTGGCAAGAGTGGCTGCGACGGTTCAGTACAACGTTACTTACCGAATCACCCAACCATGCTCTCCGAGCTTGCGCCAGCCTCGCCAGCGTGTATCTACCTCTGGCTCGAGAGCTCTTTAACTCGGCGTTCGTATCTTGCTGGAGCGAGCTTTACGAACAGTTCCAAGACGAACTGATCCAGAACATCGAGAGCGCTATAAAATCCGAAAACGTGCCACCCGATCTGCTTGGCCTCCTACTCAACCTCGCCGAGTTTATGGAGCATGACGACAAGGCTTTGCCGATCGACATTCGAGTTCTCGGTAGGGAGGCAGCTCGCTGTCACGCGTACGCAAAGGCCTTGCACTACAAGGAACTCGAGTTCCTGCAAGACCAGAGCAGCGGTGCAGTCGAGGCCCTGATCGTTATCAACAATCAGCTCCAACAGTCCGATGCTGCTATCGGTATTCTCCGCAAGGCTCAGCTGTATAAGGAGGGCATCCAGCTGCGGGAGACCTGGTTCGAGAAGCTGGAGCGTTGGGAAGAAGCGCTGGCGTTTTATGAAAAGCGTGAGGAGGAGGTGCCTGAGGACCAGCCTATTCCCGTGGACATTGTCATGGGTAAGATGCGTTGTTTGCATGCTTTGGGAGAGTGGGAGGCTTTGGCTTCGTTGACTGGCAGCACTTGGGCCAACTCTACTCCTGAGGTTCAGAGAATGATTGCTCCTCTTGCCACGGCTGCTGCATGGGGTCTGAATAAGTGGGATTCCATGGACAACTATCTTTCATCGCTCAAGAGATACTCGCCTGATCGATCTTTCTTTGGTGCCATTCTGGCACTCCATCGCAACCAATTCCGCGAGGCGATTGCATGCGTTCAGCAAGCACGTGAAGGCCTGGATACCGAGTTGAGTGCGTTGGTTAGTGAGTCGTACAACCGAGCATACCAGGTCGTCGTTCGAGTACAGATGCTTGCTGAGCTTGAGGAGCTCATCGTCTACAAGCAATGCGACGAGAAGAAGCAGGCCATAATGCGACGAACCTGGGAGACTCGACTGAAGGGTTGTCAGAGGAACGTCGAGGTTTGGCAGCGCATGCTCAGACTACGGGCCATAGTGATTGCACCGACAGAGAACATGCACATGTGGATCAAGTTTGCCAACCTTTGCCGCAAGTCTGGACGAATGGGATTGGCGGAGAAGTCGCTCAAGCAGCTCATTGGAACCGACGCTCCCCTCATATCAGCAATTCCTTACTGGAATGAGCAGCGACAGGCAGCACCCAACCGAGCTGCACCGGCCGCACAGGTCATATATGCCGTGCTCAAGTACCAGTGGGAGCTTGGACAGCAGCTGCCCGTCAACAAAAAGGGCAACATTCCGGAGAAGACGCTGTATTGCCTGCGCAAGTTCACCAACGATGCTGCGCACCGTCTTGAGGTTGCCAGAGCTCACCTCGCTGCCCAAGCTGGTAACGATGTCAACATCACAGGCGACTATGGATTCCAGAACCCGATGGATCCTACTCTCATTAGCCCACATACCTCGCGAGCGCTATATGATCAAACAGTCCTCCTGGCCAAGTGCTATCTGCGCCAGGGAGAATGGCTGATTGCGCTCAACAAGGATGATTGGCAGTACACTCAGGTTCAGGATATTCTTCTGTCTTACTCTCAGGCGACCAAGTACAACCCTAGATGGTACAAGGCCTGGCATGCTTGGGCGTTGGCCAACTTTGAGATTGTGCAGACACTCACAGCCGGAAATGAAGGACATTTATCGAGGACAGACCACAATATGGTGATTGATCACGTTGTTCCCGCTGTCAAGGGCTTCTTCAAATCCATCGCACTTTCACAAGGCAGCTCGCTTCAGGATACTCTTCGACTGTTGACACTCTGGTTCACCCACGGTGGAAGTGCAGATGTCAACGTGGCCGTTACCGAAGGCTTCGCTAATGTCAGCGTCGACACATGGCTCGAAGTCATTCCTCAACTGATCGCCCGCATCAACCAGCCTAACAAGCGAGTTCAGCAATCGGTGCACAACCTTCTTGCAGATGTCGGACGAGCTCATCCTCAGGCTCTGGTCTATCCTCTCACTGTCGCCATGAAATCCTGGCAGAACACGCGTAGATCTCGTTCTGCAGCTCAAATTATGGATAGCATGAGACAGCACAGCGCAAACCTGGTCGCTCAAGCCGACACGGTCAGTCATGAGCTGATCCGCGTGGCTGTCTTGTGGCATGAGCTCTGGCACGAGGGACTGGAGGAAGCTTCGCGGTTGTACTTTGGTGATAGCAACATCGAAGGCATGTTTGCAACACTGGCGCCTCTTCACGAACTTTTGGAGCGTGGACCCGAGACCCTGCGCGAGATCTCTTTCGCACAGGCCTTCGGGCGCGATCTGAAGGAGGCGCAAGATTGGTGCCGACAGTACGAGACAAGTCAAGACGTCAACGACCTGAACCAGGCGTGGGACCTGTATTATCAGGTATTCCGCAGAATAAGTAGGCAGCTACCTCAGGTGACCACCCTGGAGTTGACGTACTGCTCGCCCAAGCTTCTTAACGCGAAGAACCTGGACCTGGCAGTACCGGGAACATACAAGAGCGGACAGCCCATCGTGAGGATAATGTCCTTTGACACAACGTTTAGTGTTATCAACTCTAAGCAACGTCCACGAAAGCTCAATATCAACGGCAGCGACGGCAAGTCGTACGCGTTCCTGCTGAAGGGCCACGAGGACATCCGCCAGGACGAACGAGTTATGCAGCTGTTCGGCCTGTGCAACACGCTCCTCGCCCACGACTCGGAGTGCTTCAAGCGCCACCTCAACATCCAGCGCTACCCTGCCATCCCGCTCTCGCAGAATAGCGGTCTGCTCGGGTGGGTTCCCAACAGCGACACCCTGCACGTTCTTATTAGGGAGTATCGTGAGAGTCGCAAGATCCTGCTCAACATCGAGCACCGCATCATGCTCCAGATGGCGCCTGACTACGATAACCTCACCTTGATGCAGAAAGTCGAGGTGTTTGGTTATGCCCTCGACAACACCACGGGACAGGACCTGTACCGTGTTCTCTGGCTCAAGTCAAAGTCTTCTGAGGCCTGGCTTGAGAGACGAACAAACTACACTCGTTCTCTCGGTGTCATGTCGATGGTGGGATATATTCTGGGACTGGGTGATCGTCATCCTTCCAACTTGATGCTTGACCGCGTCACTGGAAAGATTATTCACATCGATTTCGGTGATTGTTTCGAGGTGGCGATGAAGAGAGAGAAATACCCGGAGAGAGTTCCTTTCCGACTCACTCGCATGCTGACCTATGCTATGGAGGTTAGCAACATTGAGGGTAGCTTTAGAATTACATGCGAGAACGTGATGAGGGTTCTACGAGATAACAAAGAGAGCGTCATGGCTGTTCTCGAAGCGGTAAGTCACTCCCCCTCCCCAGATTATAACATCTCACACTGACATTCACAGTTTATCCATGATCCTCTCCTCACATGGCGTCTCACAAACGCGGCATCCCCAACAGGCCCCAACTTCAACTCCGACCACGACACAGCCATGCCCGTCCCCGGTGGAGTCCGCGCCCGTCGCCAATCCATCCTCGACAGCGACGTCGCACCCTCTGAACTCCTCAATGCGCCCGAACCATCAATCCAGACACGTCCTCGCGCTCGAACAAACAGTTCAGCGGCGGGTGAAGCCATGACCAACGGCGGTGCACCAGAGGTAGAGAGCCAGAACGCGAGGGCGGTGGAGGTGCTGGACCGCGTGCAGCAGAAGCTCACGGGTCGGGACTTCAAGAACAACGAGGAGCTGGATGTCATTGCGCAGGTCAACAAGTTGATCATGGAGGCTACGAAGCTGGAGAATCTGTGCCAGCACTACATAGGATGGTGCAGCTTCTGGTAAAAATTCTGCAGGTATTGCTAAGAAGGATGCAGGGGGAGGGGGAATGTTATTTGCTTCAAAAGGTGCGGGAGTTGGGGGGTTGTTGATATCAGGAACGTTTTTTCTTCATTCTTGGACGTTACAAACATTATCATGCATGTATAATACGAGCATTGAACCCGAGTCGTGTGTTGTATTTCTATCTTAATCAACATTGTATGTTCCCAACATTTTACATCCTCTCTCTGCTCCTTATCTATAGCTCATCGCGAGATCTGGGCTTCTTGGGCTGGCTTCCAACATCCCATCTCGAAAAGTCACAAGCAGCAGGCGTACCAATCTCCATCCTGTAAACACACTTCTCACTCTCACTAACCCTCCACAGCTCCTCCGTCTCCGCACATCCCAGCCAAACATCCGTTCTCCTCTGCGGTCCATTCCAGCACTGCTGACCGTCCTCATACCTTAACACCATCCTCTCACCCCGACCCAGACTCTTCCCATCGATCCTATCCTCTTCATCCGCCATCTCTCTATCAATGCGCTTGAAATTGCCCATGTTGCTTTGACCATGGCCCTTCTTGGACTTTTGCTTGGTGCTGCCTAGCCAGCATTGCTCGTAGGTGTACTCGCCTGCCTCGAGAGTGACGCATTTATCCTTGAGGGCGCGGAAGATATCGTCGGGGCCGTAGTCAAAGTCGAGATCGGCTTGTTCGATGGAGAGAGTGGACTTTTTGTCGGAGAGGTCGCGGCTGGCGGCGTCGACGGCTTCGCGGGCTGTGCGGACGAGGGTGGATTCTTTGCCGGGGGATGAGTTGTCGGCGAGGATGCCGTTGGTGATGGCCCAGACGCGGAGGTTGTCGAGAGAGTTGTGGATGAAGGCTCGGACGGGAGGAGGGAGGTAGGCCTCAAAGTTGTAGACTAACTTGTTAGCAAAGAACACCCCATTTTGTGGGAGAGTTGACTTACGGATATCAGTATCGCTTCCCTCACCCTCCTCAAACTCACTCCAGTTAACACCAGCATTCTCCCCATCCTCCTTGAGAACACTCAAAACATCTTCATCATTAACAACCTCCTCCTTGCTCTCCGCCCGACGTGCCGAGTAATCCTCAAACGATCGAATCGCTGCCTTGACACCCTCGTCATTGAAGTTGGGGTTATAGTCAGTCTTGAACTTTGTCAAAAGCTCCTCAAGTTCACCAACTCGCTCCTTGAGGGCATCACGCTGGGTAACTACCTTGTCCAACGTATCCCTAAGCTCATTGACGCGTGTCTTTGCAAGACCAACAAGAACACCAAGCTTTCCAGTACCAGGACCCTCACGAACAACCTTGCCCTTATCTTGCTGTTTAGCATCACGGTGCTTCTGCGCAAGTTCCTCCTTCTTGACCTGCAGCGCCGCAATCTCCTTCTTGAGATCCTCCACCTTCTTCTCAACTTTCTGTCTCAGATCCTTCGCCTCGCTGACCATCTTACCCCTCTTCATCGCAGCGTTCTGCATAGCCTTCTTCTTCTGGTCCTCCAAGCGTCTGTACTCCTTTCCGATCTCGGCACATTTGTTCTCGCACTTGACACCGCCTACACTGCCGTACTCCTCTGACCCATCGCAGCAGAGCTCGTAGTCGCACACGCCGTCGTTGACGTAGAGGAACGGAACGTACATGCCAATGTGTCCCTTGTTCTCGCACCAGAAGCCGGGCAGGGCGTTGGTGGTGTTTGTGGTGCCGGAGATGGAGCCCGCGAGAGGTTGTTCGGGGGAGAGAGGATCGAGGTTGGCGCAGGCAGCGGTGCCTGGTTCGTCTGAGCCATCGGGGCAATCGCACGTGTTATCATTGACTCTGTCAAGACTCAATTTGATCGCTGCGTTGGTGATGCAAGAGAATTCATCGCCCTGGTAGTGAGAAGCAACTAAAACCATCTGTTAGCTCCCCAAAGCTTTGCTGTATGATGACAGACATTCTCACATTCTGGGCCAACACCTCTAGGCACACTGCCAGCAGCAGCCAGGGTGAAAGCGTAGATAGCGCCCAGAAGCGCCAGAGAATTCGGGTGTTGCATTGTTTCTGGTGGTTTTTGTGTAATTGGATGCCTCCAGAAAGAGGAATTGGAGGTTGGAATTGGCCAGGTCAGCTATAACTCTACTTTAGGGGACAGGGGAGCATTCCAGAGGTAGGTCTCCACTGTAAAAGCTCCCCTGGACGGTAAATGTTCGGGAGGATGGATCTGAGACGCGGAAGTAAATCCGTGCCTGGGGAGAGGAAGGGCACTAAAGGTGGGGGACGAGAAAAAAGAAGAAGAACTAAAGTAAACCCCTCCAACACCAGCAAAACTGCGACGCATCATCATCATCTACACTACAGTTGATCAGAATCAATATGGCCCCCAACGATGAAGAGTCTCGCAAGGCTCTCGCTACACTCATAGCAACAGCTACAACCCTCCTCGAACAACTCCAATCAACACTCACCACCATCCAACGCAACCCACAAACCCCAACACCCTCCTCCTCCTCCTCCTCCCCCGAAACAACCTCCATAAACGCCCTATCCCTCGCCCGCGACACATCCCTCCTCATCCGCGCCCACTCAACAAAGATCTCCCTCCTCATAATAAACGAGCCCTTCACCCCCAGTGCCATCAGCACCGTGATCAGCGAACTCATCAAAGGTCCCATCCCCGGCCTCGCCACCGCCGCACAAGCCTGCACCCCCGATCTCTACACCAGCGTTGTGCGGAAAGAACTCGCATACCGCTGCCAGAAAGTCCTCGTTGAGCTGTGGGGTCTGTTGAAGCGTGTTCCGGATGATGGCAAGGTTATACCGTCTGTGGAGAGGAGTGGGAGCAAGGGGAGTTTGGTACTGACGGGAAAGCTTTGGGATGCGTGTGATGAGGTTGTCAAACTTGCGGATCTGGGGGTTGGTGGGTTTTATGTTAGGAAGGCGGAGGAGTGGAGGGATACGCTGAAGGATGTCATGGAGGAGTTGAAGGAGTGGGGAGAAGAGGAGGATGATGAAGATGATGTTGATGGTCTAGCCGATGATATGAACAATACCTCACTCACGGATCAAGAAATGCTCGACGACTTGATGAACTCTTCCTCCGCCATCCCAAAATCCGACCCCGATAAGATCCGCCCTCGTCTCGACTCAACCCTCAAGCGCCTCCGAATGATCGTCCTTCTCTACCAAGCCATTTCCAAGCGGCGCTTCAAGAAACTCCCAAAGGACACCACCACAGGCGACATTCCCTCCAAGCTGGACAAAGCAGCGAGTGTTCTCGAGACATTGCCGCATAAATTTGGGGACTTGGCTGGTGCGTTCTACGAGCTTGATGCGGAAGAGATCGATACACTCATGGAGGATTGTTTTGAGAGTGCGGTTGGTGTTAGTGAGGTTCTAAAACTTGGGTGGGAGGGGGAGAGTGATGAGTTTAGTGACTGGATGGAGAAGTTCAAGGTGGAAGTCAAGAAGACGTAGACGGACCACGAAGTAAAGAATAAAACATTGATACCAGTGGAGTGATTGAGCATTGTGATTATCCTCGTGGCATAGATATTACATGCCCGTTATCTGTATAAGGTGCGGTACTACACATGGTGCTCTTATACAAAGTACATTCCCCGACAACGCTTCTTCCGTCCGTCGTATGTTTAAAAGCCTATGCATCCCAAAATCCCTCTCTTGCCTTACAAAAAGTCCCATCTAAGCCTGTCTCTGTTCTGTAGCAGGTCGACCCGTCACCGTTGTAAAGCCAGAATGTCCTAGTTGCTTGGCCTCATGTTCTGCTTCATCCACAGGCGCGGGGGTTTCTGGTGTGATCATGACAGCTGGAGCAGCAAGAGAACTAGGGACAACTTCTGTCTTAGCAGTTGTCACACCTTCAACGTGCTCTGCCTCTGCATCCTCCTTCTCATCCTCCTTCACTTGTGAGAGTGGTCGACCATGTGTATCGTGAGACTCTCCCTCCTCGTCGCGGCGCATTTGGCCGTTTTCGAGATCAGCGCCAACCATTTGAGCGAGACTGCTAAAGTTGAACATGGGCTCGGATCCGGCGCTTCCGCCGTCTCGTTCTCCGTCGTCACTGTAAGCACCGAGGCTCAGTCCACTAGACCGAGGGCCCAAGTCGCCGCCCAGGTAGTCGGGCCCTGTGTATGTGCCAACAGGACTCTCGTTGACTGAAGACCCCACTGAGGAGGCATTGCTCATCTGCCTAAGATGTGATCCTCCACGTGAGGGCCCAGCCGGTAGTGGCAGAGAACTCGATGATGATGTTGGTCCAGCCTGGTTGTCAGATGCGCCTCGATCCACTCCCTTGCCTTTTCCAGCGGGCCCATCGTCCTTAGCCTTGGGTTCTGCTGGCGAATCCGGGGTGCTCGAAGCTTGTGATGCCCTAGACATTGTAGCTTCTACACGGAGGTTGCTGGCAGTACTGTTGCCTCGTCGTCGACCCAATCCTCCGAGTGACAAGCTACTAGCGCTCGCACCACTTGCACTTCCACTGTAGGGATTTCCACCCTTCTTGGCGGCTTTGCGTTCCTCCTTCTCTCGTCTCTTAGTCTCCTTTCGAATAGCCTTTTCCTCCTTACGTTTGCGCTCTTCTTCAGAAGCAAGAGAAAGACGAACAGCCTCCATAAACATCATCTCCTCAAGTTCGTCCATGCGACTCCTTCGTCCTGTACCGTTCCGTGAAGATCCTCTAGCTCCAGGTTCAGGTCCCTCGCTCGCATCGTCATGTGCACCATCTGCTTGGCCCTGACCGCTAGGGCTGGGACTAGCATTCGAATCGTTGTTTCCGGTGTTCCTTCGACCAAATCGGCTTGGGCGAAGAATCGATCTCTGCTCGTTTCCGCCCATGAGAAATGCAGCCGTGTGAAGGGCGGTTGCTGCTGCTGCTCTTCGTGCTTGGTGGTTCCTCGCTGATGCAAGTTTCGACGCCCAATCGGGACGCACGCGATCGGTGGTGATGACATTCGGCGCGTTCGCAGACAAACTATGTGCGCGTCGACGGCCGTGTATGGGTGGGGTCTGTAGTGTGTTGTTTAGTGAAGTCTGCGAAGACATGGCTGTGCCGTGTGATGGGCCGCTTGAGTAGGCAAGACCCCGGCGGAAGGGAGGGGGGTCGTATGTGACGCCGAATTCTGGCTGTTGGCAGTAGGGGCATGCCGAAGGCTCCGAGATCAGCATCTCAGGGGGATCGTCCGGGTTGAGACCTTCATTAGGATCCCGAGCTTCACCGTTGGGGTGATGCTCAGGAAGGTGAGGTTCAGCCCGCTTGATCTGAACAAAGCATTCGCTGCAGATATTCTGGTCACAACATCTGGTGCGGTTCAAGTAAGGAGGATATGTCAGGAAGCAGATAGGGCACTCCTCAGCATCTTTGTACAGGAAAACCTCCATTGGTTGGCCGTTCACAAAGGGATCATGAGGGAGAGTGATCTCCTTGGGCGACAAATCGGTTGAAGATGCATTTCGAGAACCGCCGCTGAGGGCAGCAGCAAGAGCTTTGGCTCGTGGTTTGAAAGGCGACTTGCTCGCTCCAGGTGTCGAGGGCGAAGGGAGACCGGAGGGTGTGTTTGATCCACTGCGATCCGATGCGGCAGAAAGTGTCCTAGGTCCCATAGGCACCGTCAAGTTCTGGAGGTTGTGGCTCGAAGAAGATGGATTCTCTGCAGGGGGAGGTTGCGGAATCAATTCTGGGTCGGGAGGCGCATCGGCGGGGGGGATAGGAAGGCCACGAGCAGCAGCGACGAGTTGATGCTCGGCCCAGCTCGAAGACCAATCATTGAGGCCTCGCCAGAATGGCGCAAGCTTTCTCTCTATCTGGGTTATGTCAGCTTACCGATAAGAACAAACGGGACAAAGAACACACCTGCAGCTGCCTCACGACAGGTTTGCTAAAGTCCTCGGTACCAGTGTAGGTGCCCAATGTTACCAGATAACCTCCATCAACGTGCTCTTCGCGCATACTCCTCTCCCGCTCCTTTGCTCGAGCCACGCGCTCCCTTTCTAACCTCCTCGCCTCGCGCTCCTGCTTTGTTTCGCGACGCTCAAAGGGAACATCCGGTTGCTCACGATGGCGGGAGGAGCTGGGACCGATACCAAAGATGTTTATCTCGGCTCTGCTCATTCGTCGGTTCGATCTCGAGTGGGTGTTTTGTAAATGCTCGCGCACTGAAGGATCGCCGGGCCCTGCATATTGACGAGGATCGCCCTCGGGACGGGACTCTTTTGTGTTGGAGTTACCCATGGTGAAGATGTGAGGGAGAAGACGAGGAGAGCAGCTGGGTTATGTGGCGCGATGGCGCACTTGGGCTGGTCTTATCTGGCGTGGACCAGGGCAGGGGTGTTGTCGTCAACGATTATCGTGAGGAAAAAAAGAGTGAGAGGTGTTGCAGAGGAGATGGAGTTTGAGGTTTGAGTTGTGCTGGTGTTGTGTTGAGCGATATCGAGTGAGACAAAGAGCGAGGAGCTTGATCTCGATAGGAAGAATTACCGAATGTCCCGCGATGGGATGGGATGGGGATTGGAGCTGATGCAGATGGGGACACAATAGAATGGGGGAGG
>JAAOAN010000496.1:0-50659 GCA_013396205.1 Fusarium mundagurra | reverse complement strand
TAGCTTTAAAGGCAGTATAAAAGGCCGGGAAGAACTCAATCTTGGAAATATGGGTTATAGAGCATCTAATCAGATGCTCTATTTCTCAACTATAAGCCTGTTTCAGCACTATAAAGCACCTAACATCAAGAGGCTGAAGTAGGTGAGATGCATGAGGCAGCATACAAAGCGTGATAATCTTATTATCCTGGCAGTATCTCTTAAAGTCAGCAGAGTGGTGGCTTTCGTGGCCATTGAGGATCAGAAGACGATAGGCACCAACTGATCAGTTACTTGTAGACCGATCAAAGTGCTTTAGCCACTTAAGACCTAGCTCGTTATTTTATCTATCCATTTTGGCTCATTACAATAACCCAATCGGCTGAGAGGTTGCTTTCTCAGTACCAGTTAGTAAGGTGATATTGGCCTGCACCAATGATAAACAGGGGGATCGCCTGGCCTTCCGCATTAATCGCCTGAATTACTGTAATCCATTCCCGATTTTCAGGCTGCACTGATTTTAGTCTTCCTTACCTTTCTGAGCCTGTAACTGCCATTCCAGCCATTATAAGGCCTATCATAAAGCCAATCTCATCAAAGTTCCAGATATCATCTAATCGGATACTATACTTTACGATTGTATTCTATATAAGCCTAAACCAGCTATAAATAATAGTCAGATCTTTACATTTAGCTCTCTAGTAGTCATATCTCCAAAATAAATGTATCTTTAGCTCTGGTTGTCGCTTTATGAAGTTATAAGCCTAGCGCTTGCCAATAGGTGATGCGTTGCGGTGGGCAAGAAGAGAATTAGCCATTTCTTCTACAAAACGCAGTCATGTAGGAAATCCTCATGAATCTAGATTAAGGAGGAATTGAACTATTATCTATTCCTCTAGATCAGATAGTTACTAGGAGTTCGAGATACAATCGCATCGCGATTAAATGCCATTTTGATGGCAATATAGCTTCTAATAGTTAACCTTATAGATATTTGAAGCGTATTGAAGACTTAATTTAGGGTCATTTTGAAGGGCTTAAAGTGCAAGAAGGATTCTAGCCTCATCTAAAGGTTGTGACATCTTTGGTGGTTGAGAAGTATCTAATTAGATGAAAATGTTATAGGATGAGGGATTTTTGGTGCACTCGCTTGGATGGTGCATTCGCTTATTAACTACATTACGCTAATAGGATGGATACCTTCTAAAGTCTAAATCGCTGAGCTAACCAACTATGGCTAGTATACTAGAGCTTATATCTACATATAAAGATTTATTGTGTTTATGTAACTTCTACTCATTCACCTATTTCATTATTTATTATCTACTTTCTACCTACTAAAAATTGATTCTTTATCTACCTCAATTAAGTCAGTTATACCTGCCCTTATATCCAGATAACTATTACCTAATACTATATACATAGCTATCATGTTGCCTCTCATTGTGGATAAGCCGCTCCTTGGCCCCCTCCTCGGCCTCAATACTTAGACCTTTGCTATGGAAGCTCTGCTGTACATCCGCAGGACCCCAGCGCTTTCCAAGTACAACGTCAGCTTCGATCCAGCTATTATCAAAAAGGAAAAGGCCGAGAAATTGCCTCCTTATGTGCAGTGGCCGGCGGATAATTTCAACAACTTACTTGAACAACCTACCCAATTCTACGCAGTGTTGCTTGGGTTGACTTTCTTGGGCGTCAAGGACAAGACTACTGTGCGCTTGGCGTGGGGTTACGTGGGTCTGAGGTTCATACACAGCATGATCCATGTTACGACCAATGGATACATCAAGATCAGGTAGGAAATAACCAGGTAGATGAGGTTCTGATAAGAAGTAATGTATAAAGCAACCAGATTTACTGCGCTGTATCACTATCGAGTGCTTGCATTATAAATTTAATACACTCAATAATTTATCACAATGGCAAATGATAGTAAAAAAGCTGTCCTGGTCCCAACAGGACAAATCGACGTCGAGGATGGCCTATCTGAAGGACTTCAGTCCACTGCTTACAATGTAGCTCTGAAACTCGCGGCCGCTCATGAAGATGAAGTAGTAAATTCGGCCATCGAGAAGAAGTCAATCAAGAAGATCGACTGGTACTTGATGCCATTGGTATGGTAACCTCTCCTGGGCACGTAGTTACAGCGTGACTCATGAACTGTTTCCTACTGCAGATGTGTTTGACTTATGCCTTACAATACTATGATAAAGTTATGATTGGCCACGGCGCCATCTTTGGACTTAGAGAAGACCTAGATCTCATCCAAGGGCTACGATACTCGAAATGTACCATGATCTTTTTTTGTGGGTTTATTATTGGCTGTTATCCTGTAGGAGCTGGGCCACCCTATATGTCCGCTATTGTACTAACAAACTGTTTCAAGCTCTCTATTCTCGGCCAAAAACTCCCTACTGCCAAAGTTTGTGCCGGTATATGTTTTTTTTGGGGCGTAGTGGTGTTGTCAACGCCTGCCTGCACTTCATACGGAGGGTTTATGACGAACCGATTCTTCCTTGGTCTCATAGAGTCAGGTGTCTCATTAACTGCGGCCTCGGTAGTATCAAAGGAAGCATCGCCGGCTGGCGTATCCTTTACATTTTTGCTGGCTCTATAACCATGTTATGGTCATTCGTCATATACGCCCTCTTCCCAGATTCTCCTGCCACGACAAAACGCTTGACGGAAGATGAACGCGCCATGGCCATCTTACGACTATGACAAAACAACACCGGTTTCGAAAATACCAGTTTGAAGCCAAAACAAATATTGGAGACTCTGTTGAGCTGGCAATTCTGGTCTGTCTGCTTACTATCGATGCTGTGCAGTACTGCCACGAGCGCGGCCAATACATTTTCCAGGTTGGGTTTTAACGGTATGGGGTTTGGTATCTTCCACACCCTACTTCTAAACCTCCCTCTGGGAGTTATGGCGATTTTTACCATAGTTGGCTCTGGATGGTTGGGCCGAACATACCCCGGTATGAGACACCATATCTACACCCTTGCATGTATCCCTGTCATCGTGGGTTGTGTCCTCCTGTGGCAGCTACCACCTACTCAAACAGCTGGACGAATCATTGGTATCTACCTGGTTGGGTTCTTTGGCTCTTGTTATGTCCAGGTTATACTATTTGGTACAAACAACTTTGCCGGTTATATGAAAAAGTCAATGGTTGCTGCCGGGATATCTGTTGCTTATTGCCTTGGAAACATTATTGGCGCGCTTTTGTTTAACGCGTAAGTATTCTTTTTTTTTTATTTTTTATTTTATTTTTAGCAATACCCTTAACAAACGTATCACTAACTGTAGGGGAAACAGGGAATTTGTACCAGGCTACAACCAGGTATTTATTGGTATTATGGTGTGCTATTTCGTTGCCATGGTGGTTTGTCAAACGACGAGGTTCATGTTGGCAAGGGAGAACAGGAGACGCGAGGCGGAACATGGCCCTCTGGTGTTAGCCACGGACTTGAGGACATGACTGAGAAGGACAACAAGGATTTCCGGTTTCAGCTGTAACGCACACGCTCAGCACGACTCATAATACCGATCTGTTATAATTAGATAATTAGATAATCTAACATGTTGTTTGCTCAATTTATTTGATCAGCATGGTTGACTTGGTGTCCTATTGTCGCATAGACCACTTGGCCAAACACCCCAAAAACAAAGGCCCGCGTTATCGGGGACATAGGTATCTTGGTCCGTACCTGCTTGCCGACAACTAACCTCGGTTACATATTTCCTCCCCCGGCTTTCCGCGTTTTTTTTTTATCAGGGGTCTCCACACCAACAAGTGTCGATTGCAAAGTCAACTGTCCGAAACCTCTAGTGACTCCAACTGTGCGCGTATGGGGAAATGGGAGGAAACCTAGTCATTTATGGTCCTAATCCATGATCTTGGCGCTCGTTGCATAACATACTTGTCAGAATTGGTTGCTAGTTCAACAGGTTCGGATGTATCTAGTGTGGCAAGGTCCCAACCGAATTCATCAGTATCCACGTAAACAGTACATATTCGACGCTAGCGATTTGGGAACTCATGTCTCCCTCCTTCTCAATCCTTGCACGTCGAGCTCTAGTACAACCATTCCCCACAGGGCATAATGGTTACATTTGCCAACAAAGCTCAGGCCAACGGCTGGCAAATCTTATGCAATCTGGTTTATCCACTCTTGCGCTCCAGCTCAATTGATAAAACCTTGGTCTTGCCTTCCATTGACTTGCCTTCCAGGACGTTCGAATCTGCATCTTCTCCATCAAAGATGTATGCCATCTGCTCAAGGGTACGACCCTTGGTCTCGGGGTAGCAGAAGTAGGCAAGTAGCACAAAGGCAGCGAGGAAGACGATATAGGTGAAGTAGTACTTCCAGCCGATGCTTCCCAGGGCGATTGGGTTTACAAACATGTTGAAGATACCGGCGACGATACCTGAGGTCCATAAAACACTAAAACCTCGGGATCGGAGCTGGAACTGCCAGATCTCAATGGGATAGGCAATAATCAGGGGCGTTCTAGATTAACTCGTGTTATCTAAGACCAATATGGTGATGCAACTTGTCTACTTACAGTGCAATATCGTACCCAGCGAAAAATACAAAGAGGAGAGGGATAACGGCAAGGCCAACAGCAGAGTTTCCGGTACTTGCAAAAGAGCCAGATAATCCGGTAATGGCAATATAACTGACCAACATGGTTACACCAGACGTCAGGAACAAAGGTCGTCGACCAAGCTTCTCGACCATTGCTGCCGCTGCGACGGCCCAAATGAGGTTCCAAACTTGCAGGCATGCTGAGATGAGCGTGACTGAACAGTCCAAGTGTAATTGAGATGAGCAGTCTCCATCTGTTGCCCTTGGTCTTAAGCATGTCTGCATAGCTGGCGCTGGCATGTGCCTCTTGCTTGGTCTTGATAGTGTTTACGATCTCCTCGGCCTCATACTGGACCAGAGGTGAGTTGATATCCCCATTCGCGTGATGCTTGGCAATAACAGCAGCTGCGTCCTCCTTACGGTCGACAGACGCGAGCCATCGGGGAGACTCAGGTGCCAGAAAGAACCCCGGGAAAGGCAGCGCTGGAAGAAGGATCTGCATGAGCGATGGGAGACGCCAGTCCCAAGAGCTGGTATAGTTTCTGGTTCCGAATGTCACCCATGCCGCAATGATGCTGCCGAGATAAAAATCACACTGGAAGCAGGCAGACGCAATGGCTCGATGGGTGGGATAGGCGATCTCGCTGATGAGAAGCTGACAAGAGACCTTTGGCTGGTATAAAGGTAGTCGAATTAACTCGAATCATCGCTGGAGCCGCTGCTGGAGCGGCTCTTGCCTCCCTTGGTGCTGAAGTCATCCGTGTCAACTCATCCAAGCTCAAGGATTACACGCCTGCTCAACCCTCAGCTCTAATGGCGGGGAAAACGACCATCAATCTGGATTTGGAAGACTCAGCTGATCATGCAAAGCTCATGCAACTGTTTTAGCAAGCCGATGTTATTTTGCAAGGCTATCGTCTGCGGTCTTTCGAGCGCCGTGGTTTTGGTCTGAAGGCTGCACTTGATCTCGCCAACAAACGAGGCAAGGGGATTATCTACGTCGACGAGAATTGCTATGGTCCTGATGGTTATTATGCGGAGAGACCTGGTTGGCAACAGGTTGCCGATGCTGCTGGCGGAAGTGAGTGGGGTATGGGTCAGTCATTCAACAGTCCACCGGCCAAGGAGTGTTGCCCAGTTTACCCATATCCGATATGTCGACGGGTATCCTGACTGCTCTTACCATCATGTGCGGTATCCGTGACCGAACCAAGTTTGGAGGATCCTACCATGGCCACGCCTCTCTTACAGCATACAACATGCCGACATTTGACACCGACATCCGGCTATATCAAAGAGATACAGTGGGACAGATCAAGGATAAGTACAAGTTTCCCAACTGGTCAAGCGATATTCATGTTGCTCCCTTGTATTACGCTATTATTGAGGCTTGGGAGAAGGAGAGCAACCTTATCAAGGATGAAAAGTACTACGTCCATTTCTCTGACTCTGTCTTTGCTCTGATCTTCGAGTACTGGGACCTGTGGTTAAGTATGAGGGGGACGATTTTATGCCCAAGTGGGATAGTCCACCTGTACCATTCTGCCATGATGCGTTCCGGGCCTTCAAGTCTGTATAGATAGAACATAAAAGTTTTTCATACCACTATACCACTTCATAGTGGCAGATTATCACAGATACTGCATGTATTTAGACTATACTCTGGAAGTTACTCATGGCGATGTGCTGAGATTCAATACAGTTGTTACTACTACATGTTTGTTTACAATTGCATGTGTAAAAACAATACTATTGCTATTTATAAAAATAAGTGAGGCATATGTATTTCTTAGAACGATGTTAGCTAACTATCGATGCTTCAGGCAAGTTTGTTTATCAGAGACTTGTCTATCAACTGCATTCTATAGTAACTTCTCAATCTGCGTCATGGCCCCCAACACCTTCTCCTCCTCAAACCTTCTTCCGACGAGCTGCAATCCTACAGGAAGACCCTCCATAGTGAACGCATCATATAATCCCCAAACTCGAGCATCAATCTCCCCCCGAGGCTCATACGTCACATTATACTTCTTATCAAGTTCCCTATTCGCCTTGCCCGCCGGGAATGTCAATGCGCTGTAATCCAAAAGGTTGAAAACCTTTGTATAGCCCGCCCAGTAACAACATGTGTGTGGTACTGCGGTATGCGGCATCGTGGGCACCAGAAGAAGATCAACCGTCTTTTCTGAAGGAGAGCGTACTGTGTTCCACATGTCAAGGTAGGCGTTTTGAGCTGTTACCTTACGCTTATTCAGTTGCCAATAGGAATATACTGAGATGGGCTCGCCCAAATCAACAAATGCTTGGGTCCGGGGTACGAAGGGCTCCCCCCCTTCCGATACACCCCTCCGGATATCTTCCCCTCCATCTGATGTGTGCAACCCGTCCTGAAACAGACATCAGTACCTCCCTGTAACATATGATTCTCTGCGACGTACCGTGATTTTCATGATATCGGAATGCAAACTCGAGTCCCACTCGACGATCTCATGACCAGCAGATTTGAGCTTCTCTACAAGCTTACGTAACACTCGCTCGATCGGAGGGTGCACCTTTACCAGGCCGTCATCCAGTAGAGCACCTATGACAAGTGGTTTCTTGGAAAAGGTTTCAAATACATTTGCCCTCCATGGAATCGGTGGTAACTGTGGGTCTATAGTCCAATGCTCTGCCTCAATAGACAATTTAGTGGCCAGTGTGAGAGAGTTCAATGACCTGGCCATTGGGCCTACAACCGACGGGATGTGTTGTTGGCCATCTTGTGTTAGCTCGACACCCCTGTATGTTATTCTGCCGCTCTAATATAGATGTCAGTTGATAATTTGAGATTCAAGAAGCCGGTCATGATAATTGACTTACACTTGGTCTCAACCCCCAGATACCATTCATATGACACGGAATTCGTATAGAGCCACCAAGATCCGTTCCCCAGCCAAGTAGCGAACCGCCAAGGGCCAGCATGACTGCTTCCCCCCCAGAAGAACCGCCAGGAGTGAGTGTTGAGTCATGCGGATGCGTAGTAAGACCCCAGAGTGGGTTGTTTGTCTCACACCACTGACTTTGTCAGATAATCATTTCAGAGACTGAAAGGGTTTTGACTGACCATAATACTCTGAGGGAGGTTTGTCTTCGCGATAATGACAGCTCCGAGTTGCTTCAAAGTTTTTATTAGAGGAGCGTCACATGATGCTGGCGCGAAGGCCTTGCCCACATAACCCAATGTAGAATCTAACCCAGCGATATTAAATTGATCTTTTACTGTGACTGGTACTCCATGCAAAGGACCTATCAGGTGACCTGTTTCTTGTTGGTAGTCGTCGAGATGTTTTGCTTGCGCGATGGCGTCGTCAAAGCAAATCTCTGTCAGGCAATTTGTCTGTCTCAATCAGCCCCATGCTCAAATTTAACGACAGGACGATTGGCATATAAGATATTCACCTTTTGATGCGCGGCATACGACCTAGAAGAGACGATCATTAGTAATCCTTGTCATTGTTTGTATTTTTGTTCTTGTTGTATATATGGAGATACTCACCTCGCAATATAGCCGCGGATGAGCTCAAGAGCAGTGACCTGTTTCGTTTTTAAAAGGCTGATTACGTCTTTGATATCGACTAGATCGGCACCCAAAGTACTTGGTATTGAATCGGCGTCTGGCCGATGTTTTGCAAGCAAGTCATCTCGAATTGACATCTTTGCGGCAACAACGTCCGTCCAAGGTCTTTTGGGGCAAGGAATCGCATCTTTAGGAATTGCAACCATTGTATCCTTGAAGAAAGAATTAGTGAATGTTCTAGAAAAAGATGTGATAGTGAATATGACGAATAATGCCTAAGCTAGCACAGCATTGCTTACTCTACCTTAGACAGGGACCTTATATCTGGTTTCAACTTTAAATCGAAGGTCAATACAGGCCAAGGTTATCACCTTTGGGGCCAAAAAGTTACATCAGGATACAGAGTTGGCCGTTGTATATCTTGATAGATGATAAGCTCCAGGTGATGCACCATATTCGGGTAACTCAAATCCCGTGGGTAGGTTCAAGGGCACGGAGATAACGGAACAGCCGGGGCACATCCCGACAAGATGTGGCAGTCACGGATAGTACCTATTGCGCCATTTCCGTCCTTACCTGCCGATGCATTGGGGGAGATGGCAATGCGGGGTAGACTACACATGATACTCGGGGAACGATCCATACACCATTCTGTGGCAGCTGACCTTAGTCTTATCGCCATTCGAAGCTATCTCACTTTTTCTGTGAAGCAACCAACAGTCAGGACGAACATCTTACCTGAGAAAGGACGGCTTGCCTAACTAGCATCCACTTATTCGGCCTTTCGCTTTTTGTCGCGTCTCATTGCATCTTGCCGCTAGTGGTAGCCAAGATAGGTAGTTCGATTTGAGGCAATCTAAGCCGGTCTTACCCCGCGCTTATGTACAAGTCTTGGAGTTGTAAACATAATTAATAAGGGCCTGTATGACGACGACCATTGCTAACTGATAACACCTCAATTGACATCTGCTCTATTCTCCCCATACTTACCCACTAGACATAACACATCGCAATGGCTGTCACGTCTGGGAAAGAGAAAGAATTTCATGTCGGCATCGTTGGTAAGTTTCATTTCAATTGTTCCCTTCAAGCTCTAACTCACTCTGTAGGCGCCGGTGTTGGCGGGCTCGCCTTAGCAATGGCCCTCCACAAACAGGGAATTACATTTACACTCTACGAGGATGCCAAGGAATTCTCGGTAGTCGGGTAAGTGAATTATCTACGGTTCCACGATAAGATCGACTAACTCTTCAGGGCTGGAATTGGTTGTCCTCCTAACGGCATGCGCTGTATGGATCTAATTGAGCCTGGTTTCCGTCCTCTGTATGAAAAGATCTGCGTCGGAAACAAGAGCGAGGGCGCACAGACAGTCTTCTTTGAGGGAATGCTTCTCGAAGAAGGTCTCGGTACGCAACTCATCCGACCCTTGTACAATTCAACATATACTGATTCTCATCACCACAGGCCGTGATAAGCCATGGGCCGGAAATTCAGCATGGGGTGACCCAAAATATATCCGCAAATCTGTAAGTTCACCCCCATGACTGATACAGGGATTTTGGTAATTAACCACCAAATCAGGCTCATCGTAAGGAATTGCTCGAAATCATGACAAGCTTCATTCCCAAAGACAGTGTTCAGTTCAACAAGCGTCTCACAAACGTCGAACAAGGCCCCGATGGTGTTACCCTTAGTTTTCAGGATGGCACCACTGCCACCTGCAGCATCCTGGCAGGCGCTGATGGCATAAAAAGTATCGTGAGAGGACATGTGTTGGAGAAGTACCCGAAGCAGATCGCACCCGTTTACGCTGGCTGTTATTGCTACCGCGCTGTCATTCCCATGTCAGAGGCTTATGAGATCCTCGGTGATCTCACAGATGTCGCCAAGGTTTACTTTGGTAACAAGAGATGTGCTGTCACTTACCGAGTTACTTGCGGTGAAGAATTCAACTATCTTCTCTGTGTAGCTGATGGGCTCGATGCATGGAAGCTCGAAAACGCGGTCACAGAGCGCGTTACCTACGAGAAAATGATGGCTGACTTTGACATCCCTGGAATTGACCCTAGATTTCATCAACTCCTCGCAAAGGTCAAACCCATCAAATGGGGACTCTTCCATCATCGTCATACAGCATCATACGTCCGCGACCGCGTTGCTCTCGTTGGTGACAGCGCTCACGCTTCTCTACCTTTCCAGGCTTCCGGCGCTGCAATGGGTCTCGAAGATGCTCTCGTCCTTTCCGCAGTTCTTGTCGAGCTTTCCAAGCAGCCCACGCGCGGAGTCAGCCAGCTACCGGCCATCCAAGCTGCTCTCACCGCTTACGACTCAGTCAGGCGACCACGAGCCCAGAAGCAGCTCGAGCAGGCGGCCGAGCTCGGTGAGATGATTTTCTTCCAGCACGAGGTCGGCGATGACCTCACCAACATTCTACCCCATGTGCAGCAGGGACGATTCAACTGGATATGGTTTCATGATACCAAGGATGATGCGGAGGAGGCAGTTGACAAAATGCACAAGGTTATCGGTGCTAACCCATCTTCAAGGATATAATATTATTGCAGTTAGGTTCAGACGGGAAATTATTTATCTATCTCTTAACATTAGCTATATTCCAGTAGGCAGATTCGACTTGGGTTTTGAATCCAGTGGACAGATTCGACTTAGGGTTCAAGGCCGCCAGCATATCTTTCGGCCAGATTAAGTTGTAATCTCTGTCTTAGGGTTCGAATTAGTATTTTAAGTCAAGTTTGATTCAATTTCAATTAATGTTACTGTCGTGGCATGTCATGGAATATTGCGAAAAGTGACTCTCGGTCGAGCGTGACACTTCGTATTACGGAATAGTGGATTTTGTCCGGCAAGCGTTACATTTCCTATCATGGAGTAGTGCATTTCATCACTGAAGCGTGACTGAAGCGTGACAATTCCTAAAATAGCTATCGCTGACAACTACATCCCTATTGTCCGTCCCATTTTCAGTAAAAGAGGAAACCCTGTCGTCTGTGGAAGTACCTTTTATGGCATAGTTGGCGGGTTAGTGATACGGCGTCGACAGGGGCTGGGTGGGGAGTCCAGTGAAAGAGGATGCTAGTGAATGCGATGAAGGTGATTGGCCAGAGCAGTTGTGAACGGAGTTTACGTGGAGATTATAAGGATATTAAGAGAAGTAAAACTAGAGTAAATAAATAAACAGAACTAAAAGGTCAGCCCTCAGACAGACGTTCTAGATTGAAATTTAAGTTTATAACTTTCAGCTTGGCTGGTAATAATTTTTCTAATTGGATAATACTGAGTAGGGCTTAGCTTAGTTCCTAAGCGAGGCACGCCATAGGACATGCGAATCGGGCTCCCCCCAGGCTTGTAGTAGTAGTATTTATTACGCCCGGGAGAACGGACCTCATAGGGCGTGTGGCTACGCTAAGCTATTCACGTATTCCCCGCTTTTCTTCCATTCTACACAAAAGAAAGCCCTACTGCTCTTCCTGTTCTTACTTTTCTAGCCCCGTTTGCTTGACTCTGCTTGACAGGCCAACCAATACCATCTCCAAGTGTTCAGCATCCTATCTTCAGCAGCTGAAGTATGGTCTGTCAACTTAAGGCTGTTTGTTGTTAGTAATCAGCTGTGATGTTAATATTAGTAGTTATTTGTTTTCTCCTTCTCAAACTCCTTCCTAGCTCAATCTTCCTGTCACTATCGCAAATTTGACTGTCGCTCGCACTGCCTCTAGGTTAGGTCTCCACTTTACTCTGTCTGACGCTGACTTTCCACTTAGAAAGAAGGAAAGGTTACCCATCATATTTTGTCCTACTCAACGTATGGCTTCACACTCTGCTTCCCATCTTGTGCATCAGAACAGAAAATGCTCCATTGTCTCTGGTCTACATCCACATTCACACATATCCGACTCTACGGCCCCAATCTTGTTGAGGTAGCTGTTGATCTTCGCCATTCCCGTGCGGAGCTGTGAGAGCACTCCGGCTTTTAGAGATGGCTTCTCGTCTCTTGCAAATGTCATATAGTGCTTGCGTATGTTTACCTAGTAGGGCCCGATCTATCCGTTTGGAGTAGTTGCCTACATTGTTGGGTAGTTTCCGTTGCTGATGCAGCTACGACACTGCCAGCCTGAGCCGCGTGGAGCGGGCCCGGTACAGTAGCGATTGTGGCGTGCATCCCGCTCTGGTAGCCTTCTTGGCTTGTCTCTTTGCTTTATGACTCATGCTGAGGTCATCGTCTCTGGATGGTACCTAGATCATCTTGACTCTATTGTTTCCCTTTCTCAGTCGCTCGATGTGCTCGTAGATCTGACGGATGGAGGTCTGGCCTGATTGCTGTTGCGGTCAGGCATTCGCCTTAAGTGACGACTGGCTACTTAACAGCACTGTAAGCTCTCGACATTGTAGACCATCCGGCATGCATCGCAATGCCATCACTATCGCCTCCAGCTCAGCGGTGTACGGGTTCTGATCGTCTCGTGACCCGAGCGTGGCTGAGTACCTAGCCACTATCCTGTCTGTTTGACCAGGCGATCTTTGGGCCACGATGCCGCCTATACCCACTAGACCTCCCCTGTCAGAAGCACTGGTCGCGATGACAATGTAGTTGCCTCATGGCAGTACGTAGGGCCTCCTCATCTTTCCCTGCCACGTATACCGATACCACCAAGACCTCCCGGTCGGGCCACTGAAGTATGGCCCCCGTAAGGTCAGCTGACGGTATCGGCACTTGTTCCGCCTCTACGTCGCTCTGTATCCAGAGCATGCTGCGTATCAGCCACTGCATGTTGTGTCTCTTTGTAGGTATATACTTGATCCAGTTCCTGTGACTGTTTGGTGTTGTCACCACTGATCCTTCAATATTTAAGGCGTTCGGCTCAGCGACTGCCAGCACCGCATAGTCCTACAAGTCTCTATCATTCATCATGCTTAGCTGCATCGCATCCTTCTTATGCACGTTGAGCTGGAAGATTCGCAGGTTAGTGCCCATCAGTGATGTGTAGTTGTCGCACCCGACAGTTTTGACTGAACGACTCGTGTGGTCCTCCGCATGGAACACACTTTGGTTCGACCGCTTGGCAGTCTCGATGGCGATGTCCCGTCTCCGCACACTTGCCGCATCGTTGTGTTTTACTGCAGGCAAAGGCTTTATGGCCAGTCTCCCAGCAGTTGTAGCATTGGTCGGGGCCTTGGCGTCGCTCAAAGACATTAGTGCTGGCCGACTCTCCGGCGAGGTGGAAGTATCTCTCGTCAAGAAGTCGTCGCGCATCGCTCGCCTTGGTGACATAGATCACCATCGAGCCGTACATCTTCCCGTTCTCCTTATTGCTGAGCCAGTGCATCTTGGCTATCGTCACTACATTCTCTTTTCCTAGAGCTTCGGCTGCATCAGGCAGAATATTGCCAGATGAATCTAGAACCGCCGTCCTGTTTGCACCGTCAACCTTGACTGAATATAGCTGGTCTCTGAGAACCCTCACGCCCTTCACCATCGTCCTCTCTGCTGCCTCCCTGATAAGCTGCAGCTCTGCCTCATCTCGGCACACTACCCTAATGCGATCTTCATTCCTTATATCCTTCACTACAGCTGCGTATCGCCAGTTCGGTTGGCCGCCTTCCCTTGCCTGCACCTTTTCTTCGATAGCTTGACGCACTTCTCCTACTTGCGCTTTGCCTCTGTCCTCCTCGCTGACCTGTAATGTATTAATAGTACAGAATAAGGTATCTGTGAATAAGGATGGGGTAGTGCGTATAGACGAAAGAGTGCGGATGTTACTTGGCTGGCTTGTGGGTGGGGTACGGGCTACATCTGCATATGATGGCTGCGGGCTCGTCTGAGCACCGCTCGAAATGCTGCTGGCTATCGTATTTAGCTGTTCTTTCATTTGGCTGATCTCCTCTTTCGCCTGCTGCATCTCCTCTCTTGCCTGCTTCAGTTCCTCCTTCGCTTGCCTTATCTCTTCTGCCGCTTGACCTTGTACTATCCCTACTTCTTTCATGACTTGCAATCGCATCTGCTCAAAGTTCCGCGCTGTTTGTTGCTGAATGATCTTCAATTACTCGGTTGTTTGCTCATGTGTTGTTCTAATCTGTTCGCTCGTTTGCTCCCGCATCACCCTCAGCTGCCTGGTAGACTGCTCATGCAGGCGCCTGAGCTCATCTATCTTCCTTAACTCCTCGACTGCCTGCGTCTTGACCGCCTGAACTTCCTGCTGAAGCTGTTGAACCATCTCTAGCTGCTCACCTATCATCTGCGTTGTCATCTGCTGATTGCCCATCAACGCGTCCCAGAGTCTCTCGAGCATCTTCTTCTGCTCATCCATTAGCTGAGTTGACGTCTCATGAAGCATGGGTCGGAGCATAGTCCGCATCAGCGACACGTTGTTGCCCGACGCGTCTTCCAACATCTGCGATTTTCCAGCCTTGTCGGCCAGCTCGCTCTCACCACCGGCTCCGCCGTGAAGCGGTGCTACAACTGCATCAGGCCTTTCCCTGACCGCCTGCGACTTTTCCCGTAGCCGTTCCTGCAGGTTCGCGGTCCGCTTCATGGTTCTCGAGGTCTGACGCGTCGCTGCGACAGAGCCTCCACCTTGCATCAGGATCACGTCATCAGTCGCGTCCATTTTGCATCAAAGACGCTCACGGCCGCGCCGGCTCCTACGCTCCGCTAAAATATTATTAAGAAGATTGTAAAGATTGTAAAGATTGTCTCTTAGAGGCACAGCCGGCTGTCGCCCGCTACAGAGGCGCCCGGACGCGCAAATTATGTCAGCATTCAACCGAGGCAACAACACAACAGCAGAGATCAGGGGCTGCCACCATGGCTCAAGCAGCATTCCCTAATGATGTACTCCTGCCAGAGGGCACATACGACTCTCGGGAGGCTCTTCTTCTAGCCATAAACTCTTGGGCGAAGCCTAGAGGCTATGCATTCATGACGGGAAAATCTTCCAAAACTCCAAACGGCCGAGTGAAAGTTGTATTTGCGTGTGATCGGAACAAGCCTCCGCCAAGTGCATCTGTCGAACGAACACGTCGCACATGTAGCCGAGGAACTGGTTGCAAGTTCTCAGTACTTGCCAAACAATCTCTAGGGGGAAATTCATGGGTCTTGAGTCACCGACCGAGCCAGGAATACGCGCTACACAATCACCCACCAAGCGAAGACCCGTCCGCCCACCCAGCACATCGCCAACTTAAGGAAAACGATGTCAGAGCTATCTCCAGCCTCACGGCTTCTGGAGCTGCCCCTCGTGAAATCAGAACTTATATTTATAATAATCCCGATACCCTTGCGACTCAGAAAGATATCTATAATCGAATTGCGGCAACGAGAAGAGATTTATGTGAAGGTCAAAGCAGCATTCAGGAACTGGTCGACCACTTGAACAGGGAGGACTTCTGGTGCCGAGTCCGATTAGATTCCAATAATCGTCTGACGGCTATCTTCTTTGCCCATCCAGACTCTGTTGCATATCTACAATGCAATCCCGACGTCTTGATACGGGATTGCACCTACAAGACGAATAAGCACGCTATGCCACTTCTTGACATGATTGGAGTTGGCTCTTGCCAGCGCTCTTTCTGCATCGCCTTTGCTTTTCTCTCTGGCGAGACAGAAGAGGACTACTCTTGGGCCTTGCAACATCTCCAATCTCTCTATGAACACGATCTTCCTTCTGTCATCTTGACAGGCCGGTGGCCAGCGGCGATGAATGCTTCCGCAACCTGGTTCCCGTTCTCCAAGGCGCTGCTTTGCCTCTGGCACGTCAACAAGGCAGTCTTACAGCATTGCCGGCCTGTCTTAATCCTGAGCGGCGGAGACCAGCCAGAAAAGACATGGGATGAATTCTATGCATCATGGCACTCGATTGTAGCCTCACCGACTGAAGCGATATTTCAAGAGCGCCTGGCCAGCTTCGAGCGTAAATACGCTGAGAAGTACACAGAGGCTGTTGGGTATATTAAGACATTCTGGCTTGAACCTTACAAGGAGAGGATCGTCAAAGCATGGGTAGATAAATACTTGCACTTCGGCAACATTGCTACCTCAAGGCAGGTTGCTTACAGGATCATGCAACCATAAAAGATAGATACTGATAAATTCCCAGGGCTGAAGGAATTCATTCCCTGATAAAATCACATGTCAAGACATCTACTCTGGACCTCTTTGATACCTGGCAAGCGATGGAACCTGCTATCACTAACCAATTAAGGGAACTAAATCATTTACGAGCGTTTCAACAGATACGAATACCGCTAGATATCTCCGGGGTGCTATTTGAGGCTATACGGGGCTGGATCTCACATCAAGCTTTACGCAAGGTCCAAGAACAACAGCGGTTAATTTCGGCACTGCGAGCTCCCTGCAGCCAGAGCTTCACATCCTCGCATGGACTACCATGTGCTCACACCTTAAAACAGTTCGAGGAGGAAAATAAGGTCTTATTACTGGAACACTTTCATCCCCATTGGCACTTGAAGCGACATATAGCTCAGCCACAGCCTGTGCTGGAACCCCGAGCAGCCTTGAGCCGGCTTAACAAGAGGCGCAATCAACCGATATCAAGCACAAGGCGAGAGCCGAGTGGATTTGAGGCAGTTGAGGCAAAGAAACGACAGAGGGCGCAGCCTAAGTGCAGCAAATGCCACATATTAGGTCATATGATGACCTCAAAGGCATGCCCTCTGCGGTACGAGGAGATCTTACAGCCGTCAGCGGCACCATTGCTAGGTTCATCTAGGCAGGCAAAAGCCATGCCGTTAGCATCATCGCCGGAGCCATCAGGGCAGGCAGGGCCAGGCGGAGATAGTTCCAGCTGCATCATCGTTAATGCCGGCGATATAGATAGCATAGCGCCGGCGGTGTCACCAACAGCACCATCGATACAGGCAGGGACGCAGCCGACACTAAGATATGATGACCCACGGGCTATCTACCAAAGATATGTTGCGGCTCGAGATGCTTGGTATAAGGCCCAACCCCGTGGAAGTGTTAAAACCAATCAAGAATATCGGAAGGCGCAGGGTCTACCTCTGCGATACGATAAAGCAAGCTACCAGTGGTGCCTTGACTGGAAGCAGATGGGCCAGCGCTGTACTATGCCAACAGGCTCTAGAGATTGGAGCAAGGCAGAAGATGATCGGGTTGAGGCTCAGGTAGCTGCGGAGATGGAAATCAATCCTTTTTCTGCTGGTAGAAGAGGCATGCGGGAGATCTGGGAGGCGGCGGAGAAAGATGGTAAAGAGCAGCAGGGTTTGTATTCAGCTAAGTAGCTTGAATTCTATCGTGCTAGATCCTGAAGTCTGAACGCTACGCGCTGATATCAGTATTTATTACGCCCGTGAGAACGGATTTCATAGGGCCGGTGGCTGCGCTAATAAGTAGCGTCAGCCCCTGAATGAATGAATTTATTACGCCCGAAAGGATACGCCTCGTAGGGCCTATAACGTTGAACTTCTTTACATTCATTTCCCGACTCATCGTCCTAAGGCCCGAAAAAACTTTCATCCTCGCCGACCCCTACGTCTTGCCACTCTCCCCAGCCTCGCTTGTCTCTGCGACAGACCTGCTTAGAGGCCGACTTCTCCAAGTGTTCAGCGTCCTATCTTCAGCGGCTGAAGCCGGGTCTGTGTACCAGAGGCTGTGCTAGATCTCTGCTGTTGTGTTGTTGCCTCGGTTGAATGCTGACATAATTTGCGCGTCCGGGCGCGCGGGCGCCTCTGTAGCGAGCGCCCCGTTGAATTAGAAATTGACTGAATGTACTAACGCATTCAACGGAGCCGACATCTACCCTTTGACTGTGATTATTGAAGTAGGGACGGGAAGGGCTAACCAAATTATACACAGCTATGACAGCCGGAGGATGTTCAATGGCTTTGCTACCGAGTGACCGTCTAACACCCATGACTTCCAACAATGATACAATCTTCTGTGCGCCCACTAGCTAAGTGTAAAGCTTCTTGTTCCCTACTGTCTGCTTCTGTTCTCTCCCAAATGTCTTTGACGCCTCTTCTTCTATTGGCCAAAGGATTGTCTCCCATCTCCTCGGCGACCTGGGCTTCAATCCGCTCATCCTCCGCCTTACTCCAATCCAAATACGCCATCATCTCCTCTTTCGTCCATTCTCTTGATCCTGTTGACGTGATACAGCGCTTGGACATCTATTTGTAGTCCAGGCACCACTCGTAGCTCTGTTTGTCATACCTGAGTGGGAGCCCCATCGCCCTGCGATATTGTTGGTTCGTCTTGATGCTGCCAGCTGGCTGCACTGCGTACCACGCGCTTCTTGCGGCAACATATCTTTCATATATTTCCTGTGGAGAATTGTACCTCGGTGGTGATGGCGATGGCCGGCCAAGCGAAGGGGGTTGCTCATGAACAGGAGATCCCGGCCACTGAGAGGCGCCACCGGGCGAGTCTTTCAAGGTCCCAGTCATAGTCTCCGGCTGATCGGCGAGGACTGCCGGTGCCGCTGTCATTGCCGATACTTCTGTTTCTGCCAGTGCCTTTGCCTCTGCTGCTACCTTTTCCAAGAGATTTTGATGCCGCAAGGGACATGCCTTCGAATTCATTTGGTGATCGACTTCATGGCATTTGCTGCATTTTGGCGGGGCCTTTGCCCTTGCTTTTCCTGTAGTCGCAACGGCTTCAAAGGAGCTTGGTAGTCTTTTTGTACTTGATTGTGGCAGATTTGATATAGTAGCCCTTGCATCGATGCGAGTGCGAGGCTCCAGAAGTAACTGTTGCTGCCCTGGGCGCTTCAGATGCCAATGCTTGTGGAAATGCTCAAGAAGAAGAACTTGGCCTTGTTCTTGTAAGGTCTGAAGTAGGTGAGCGCAAGGCAATCCCAGTGTACGCATAAAAATACCAGTACAGCGAGGCAGAGGAGGTTTTTTATCCAAAAGCCGCTTTCGTTGCTCTTCAGCCTTCCTCAACGCCTCAAAAGATACCCAAACTTGAACCAGTGATCGGAATGGTCTGGTCTGACTGGGTCTTGGTCTGAGGATTTCTCAAGACCATGGTTGGACCGGTCTTAATGGTCTGGACCGGTCTGACTATAAATAGATCGGGGTGGCTGAATCTTAGACTAATACAGTTAGAACATTAAGTACGGAATGAAATTATGAGCCCCTGAGAACAGCTTGAGCTTTTCACTCACATAAAACAACCAAGTCCATAACAACCTGTTTGTATGCTATTGTTATGGAGTCATCAGCTCCACCCTTACCGTCTCCATTGACTATAACAGTACCAAATTCAACGTCTCTTACACCATCTCCTGTCCCTACGTCGTCACCCACCCCTACTCCATCACCAGCCCCTGTTCGATATCACGAACCTCCGGATGAGTTCGTACAGGACCGTATCACCTACGTGAAACGCGCGACAATTACAAAGAAGGGATTTCGTCTAGGTTCATCACACATCTGGAAGTATGGCCTCCAATACATTCGAGGTAGCGATAAGAAAGAGGTGTATTACTGTCACGAGTGCACGGCTGGAAAGAACAAGCAAGAATTGTTTGTTATCAATGGCACTTCTAAGGTCAGAAATCACCTAGAACAGAAGCACCAGGTTGATCCCCAGAGTGGTATCAAGAAACATAGTTCGACACGGAAGTCTGTACTAGATCAGCAGAAGAGCGCGGCTGCTACTAATACCTTCTTCTGGAAAGACTCAATAGAGAAGTTCAAAGAGCTTCTAATGCGTTAGATTGTGTACTGTCATATTGCTTTCTTTCAACTGAAAATCGGTATTTCCGAGAACTACACTTCTTCTTGAATCCGGCACTCAGACTTGCAAACAAATAAATCGTATCCAAATCAAATCAAATCAAATGACGGAAAAAATTATCCAAATCGAATCAAATCTCGAGGCCTGGATTTATTTGGATATTTGAATTCATTTGGATAAGGGGTTGTCCAACCAGCATTCGCGTTGAGACGAGTCTCAACCTCACTTCTACCTGGGATCCTACCCAGTTTGGTAAACAACTGGCATCTCACAATTAACCCGCGACGCCCTTTCAGCTGATGCTGCCTGCCACAGCACCATGTTCGACTCGCGAGACATGGTCCAGCAGTTCGTCCCGACATATCAACGGTGCATGTATGCCTCGGACTGTAGCCTGCTGAGCTTCGCAACCTCACCTATCCCCAACAATCCTGCTCCAAATGGCTCAGTCTACGAATGCCAATTGTAGAGCAATACCTTCAATAACTCCTTCGACCATTTCCTGTGACCTCGACGCCCCCCCGAGCTTCGATCCATCCGATACCAACAGAGAGGTGACTATAGACACTTCCTCCTCGGTCGACTACACTGGCTACGAAGACATCGATTGGAATCGACTTTCAGGGTACTGCATCCGCAAACAAAGACGAAGGCCGCGGACGGGATGGGTCTGGGAGCACGGATTCGATATCGAGAAAGACGGTTCTGGTCGCCGATTCTGGCTCTGCAAAGACTGTCACGGAAAGAAAGCTATGATCACTCATTTGTACGACGCTGCTTCTATGAGCCAAGCAAACGGTCATATGTAAGATGTCCACCGCATTAATCGAGACGGGCCTATGTCACCGCAGAGGAAGAAGCAACGCACTCTCTTCGACATGGCTGATCTGGACTGTCGTCGACCGAAGGACCAAGCGGTGATGAACGCATTTATAGCATCGTTTGATCCTGTTCGTTTTCAGCATTTGCTTGTACGCTGGGTGGCCTGCGACAACGTCCCGTTTAATAAGCTTGAGAGCCCGTATTTCCGCGAGCTCATGGGATACGCAAACAGCGCTATCATCGAGTCAGGAAGTCTCCCTACCCATACCACAATCCATGACTGGATTGTACGGTCCTTCAATCGTCACAAAGGCGTCGTGACTGAGATACTTGGTCGCTCACTTGGCCGCATTAATATCTCTTTTGATGCGTGGTCCTCTCGCAAGTTTACCTCCCTTCTCGGCCTTGCCGTGCACTTTCTTGACGACGAAGGGAAGTTTCGCACATTCCTCCTAGGCTTGCCACAAATCGAGGGTCGTCATAGTGGCGAGAACCTTGCCGATCGCGTTAGTGAAATAATTCACGAATATGGGTTTGAGGATCGCATTGGGTACTTTGTCGCAGACAATGGGGAGAGCAACGACACGTGTCTTGAAGACCTAGGCACTGAGTTCGGCTGCAACAAGCAGCACCGGCGGCTTCGTTGCTGTGGGCATATTATTAACCTCGTCGCCCGATCCATTCTCTTCGGCACGGACGCCGACGCCTTTGAGGACGACTGCCAAGCGGAGAAAGAGATCCACGATGAAATAAAACTCAGGAGGTCGAAAGGCCCGCTTAGCAAGCTGCACAATATTGTTCACTGGGTGCAACGATCTGGTCAGCGCATTGAGAAACTCCATAAGCTCCAGCTTATTGAGAACACCGCGTTGAACCTTGAAGACAAAACAACCTACAACATTGTCACGGATAACGCTACCCGCTGGAACTCGTCTGAGGCGATGATGGAGCGAGGCTACCAGCTCCGGAACGCACTTGATTCCCTAGTCCAGGCAGAAGTTACGGAATGGAACAACTACGTGGCCAGGAGAACTCAAAACGGGACAAAGCCAATGCCCAAGAAGAGCCGAACTAAGCCTGCGATTGTTGACGATAAGATGTCTGTTGAGGACTGGTCCGTGATTACGGAGTATCTGGCTATATTGAAGCCGTTAAAGATAGCTACCAAGCGCCTAGGAGGCCGACCCAAGGAAGGTGAGCCGAATCTAGCCTTCCGACACTCAGCTTGTGCTTATATTTTTAGGTAAATTCGGTGCGATCTGGGAGGTTTTGCTCACATTGGAGTGGCTTCTGAAACATCTGGAAGAGTTCAAGGTGCAACATGAACTAGATGAAGAACCACACCTACGGATTGGTTGCAATCTTGGCTGGATGAAGCTGGACCGATACTACACCCTCACCGAAGATAGCCCTGTATATCTCGCAGCCCTTATCCTCCACCCTGCCTTTCGCTGGTCAACCGTCGAGTCGCAATGGGGTGATCATCCGGACTGGCTAGTACGAGGAAAGGCAGCTGTACAAGAGCTGTGGGAGGAGTATCGAAATCTCCCTGTCGAGCAGGAAACGATACCTGACAGCCGACTGTTCCAAGAAAGACAACCGAGAAGCAGCGGCTCAGAGAGGACCTCCAGCGCTCGCGGAGTAGAATCTCCATCTCCTTTGATCTCTAGACCTCGCCAAACCCTTACGCTATTCTAGGTGTCATCGCCATGTGGATTGACACTACTGGCAAGCGACGAACTACCGTTTTGGGTATACGACGTGTGTATGGCGAACACACTGATGAGAATCTTAGATCAGTTGTTCTTAAATTGCTAAAAGAATATGATATTGGCGGAGATGAGATTGGACATTTTATGCTAGATAATGCCTCGTTACATGATACCGCTGTTGGATTCATACTTAAGGAGCTCTGCCAATGGATGGACTCGAAATAACGTCACCATCGCCGACTTCGCTGCTTAGGCTACATTATCAACCTCTGCTGCCAGGCGTTTCTCATGGGTCGGAACTGTAAGAAGTATCTAGCAAAGCTTGAAAAGCACTATCAACGCGGAGACTATGCGAAGGTGGAAGAGCTCTGGAAAAGATTTGGATGTTTAGGTCGGCTTCACAACCTCGTGCGATACATCAGGCTTACTCCACAACGCCGTGAGGAGTTTGCTGCAATCATTATCGGCGGAGATCTCTCTGAATTCAACAGGCTCGAGCTTATCCAGAACAACTCAACACACTGAAATTTAGTTTCATTCAATTACACAGGCATTGAATGTTCAGGAACCTTTAGAGATCTTCTCAGCTCGCCATGTACTTAGGAAAGGCTCTCAAGGGATTGTGAACTTTAAACTTAATGAACAGCACTGATTTGAGCTTGAAAAGATTGAACTCGCTCTAAAAGACTTCTACGCTGCAACTTTGCTTTCTGAAGGTAAGAAGACGTCACTTGCTGACTGGTTTTCAACTTTAGACTGCCTTCTTCAAGAGATAAGCGAGATGAAGGATCACTACCATAACATCCACTCTAAGGACAATAATAACTTTACATAGAAGTACCTTCAAAGCTGCGCAGATGCCGCGTAATCAAAATGTACAGAGTACTACAACAACCAGCAGCTGAATTGGCAGAATCGATTCCCTGAAGATACTGACCTTCCACCGGCATACTATGCGGTTCAAATCCTCGATCCATATCGCAAGTGGGCGTGGTTCAGGCAAGAGTGGGTTCTTCACAGCGATGAAGAGAAGAGGAGGTAGTTTAATAACGCACAATCAGCGGTGAAGCATCTCTAGGAGGCAGAGTATAAGGGAAGACACCTTATTGAGATGCTACCACCACCGGCCAGGAAGGAGAGAGCTCCTGACCCAGCATTTAATCGCCAGCAGGAACATGAGCGTATTCGAACAGACACTCCAGTCTCCACAACAGATTTATATGAACAATATATTTCTACCGACAGGGTCCATAATGACGAGGCAGGTTACGATAACGCCATTGCGTACTGGCTATCTCATTATGACTCCCAGAGAGACCTCACTCGCTTCGCTCTAGATCTGTTTGCGATCTCACCCATGTCAGATGAGTGCGAACGCCTTTTTAGTAGCGCAAAGCTTACTATAGTTGATCGCCGTGGTTGGCTGAAAGCGGATATCATAGAAGCTTGTGAGTGTCTACAGGCTTAGTTTGGAAAGCCTCAGGTTGAGGATGACAGTGATAGCGAGGATAGTGAGAATGACAATGAATGGATTGATAGCTACTCATAAAATACATTTCCTTTCTTCCTTCCACTACTTCAGCTGTCACGGGGCCAGAGGCTTTGCAGCAAGCATAGCGTGTATTGACGAAGAGGTCGCTCAGGGAGCAGAAAACGTTCTGCCCTTAAGCGACAATGCCGTATTTATCTGAGCGTACACGTGACCTGTCACGTGGAACCCTGACAGCCTCATGCTTGGCGGTCTTGTTGGTCTAACCGGTCTACCAGACCGGTTATTATGTAAGCCGCCGGTCTGGTCTGGTCTGGACCCCCAGACTAGACCAGACCAGACCATTCCGATCACTGATGCATGGTTAGCAAGACGCAGGCCACGAGTCATATAACCTTGAATATCATTGTTCGACTATCTGATTTAAAGCCGAAGAGACTGTGAATCTCTTAGACTTTGGCGTCGGGGAGATAGGGGATGCCGGGGAAGTTGGCTATGCCGTATGTTTGGCGGTATCTCCGGCTATTCATTACCCGCCTGGCATGGGACATTAGTCAGGGTGGCTACCTATCCCCTCTTTTTACCCTGTATGGTGCTACGCCCGCGCGCCATTAACTTTATAAGCCTGTAATTCCGCGGTAAAACTGTAATTTTACATTTAGCTATCTTGAAATTTTATATATCTTCGCTAAAAGTGGAAGAAACTGGAAGTATGAGATCAACCTTTATATCTCCGTTAACTCCGGGCTTAATTACTAAGTAGTACAAGAAAGAATACAGTTAGCGATTTAATACATATTTAAAATAACAATAGACTTGCACTACCTGAATCCTCTTCTCAATCTAAGTCACATATTCTCTGCTATTATATATAACTCTTTACCTACAATCAAGGTAGTTATGCCTACTCATACAGCTAGTCAACTGCCATCTAATGACCACTACCTAGCCATCATGCCTCAAATCGCCAACCAACCCCTCCTTGGCCCCCTTGTCAGCCTCAATGCTTGGACCTATGCTATGGAAGCCCTTCTCTACAAACGCCGAACTCCAGCCCTCAAAAAGTACAATATCAGCTTCGATCCAGAGATTGTTAAGCAGGAGAAGGCAACAAAGTTGCCCGCTTTTGTGCAGTGGCCGGCGGATAACTTCAACAACCTGCTCGAGCAACCGACCCAGTTCTACGCTGTTTCTCTTGCGTTAACCTTATTGAGTATCAAGGATAAGACTACAGTACGTTTAGCATGGGGCTACGTCGGTCTGAGAATCATCCATAGTCTGGTCCATGTATCGACTAATAATGTTCTCATCCGCTTTCCGGTTTTTGCCGCCAGTTCACTCGTGCTTGTTGGCATGACGGTCAAGGCCGCGCTGGAGCTTTGGTTTTAGAAGATGGGTTAAATGTACAGAAAGAAATTGTGTTTCTCATAGCATAGGTACCTTAGGAATAGTCTCTCAATCGGCTGGTAGCAGCCTCTGTATAATTACTGACCTGACAAAAAAAAGGGTCGATTTCAACACCCGCTAGTTAATCACATTAGCAGTAACTACTACTATAATACGTACTGATGCCGTGCTCAGTGTAAGACGCAATTGGTGTACAGTAATACCTGTTTCTTTGCTTATGAGCTAAATTTTATCGCTGTTATGAGGGGTGAAGGTTTTACTTCTAACCCCAAAAGGCATTCCTATTCGAGGAGAGGATCCAAGCTACGGTAGTCAGAATCCCAAACCAATACCGCCCATTTCCAATAATTAGTTTGCATTTTAAATATGACTTTATAAAATATCTAAGGGTTCCAGTTGTGTTTCTCATATTTTCCCAATTCTCAATAGTTTACTACTGTGGACCATGAAACTCGTAGGATATTGACTATTCGAAGTGTGATTTACAGGCAAGACCTGTGGCTAAAAGTATATATATGTGTACCATAGGAGCCTAAAATGTTTAAACTTACGGAGACTCTGTTAATAATTGAATATACTCTTTAAAGGTTAACTCGTAAATTATATAAAGAAAAGTATGGTCTCAAGATACAGGGGAGTCGTGGAGCCGAAAGTAGAGGTTTGATGGCTGGCGGTTCTCATCCCGAACTCTACCGACTACTCCCCGAAAGCGCAAAAATATTGCACTACCCTCTACATAAAAATTCAACCGAAGAAGCCAACGGGAATTAAAGACTTTTAAGGCCGGAAATCCCGATCATTGTGTGGGTATAATCTAGGGTATGATGTTATATTTCTAATCCATTTTTTGTATCAAAAAACATATATGAGGTGGCATATAACCTCTGCCTCTTGGCCAAGCCGTATTGGTGTTAAATCTTCCGAGAAAAATAACCACAGCACAATGAGTGATAACGTGCTTGTATTGGGAGCTGGCGAGCTGGGTACTGCCATCTTAGAGGCATTGGCAAAGCATCCTTTGAGGGGCAACACAACGCTGTCTGTGTTACTGCGCCCATCATCCATCAATTCAACAATGCCGGAAAAGAAAAAGCAGATTGAGCAATTGCAAGCGCTTGGTATCACGCCACAGCCCGGTGACGTCGAGTCATCCACGTCTGAGCTGGCTGCCATCTTCCGCAACTATGACACAATCATCTCTTGTAATGGCATGGGTCGCCCATCTGGGACTCAAAACAAGCTAGCAGATGCCGTGCTTGAGGCAGGTGTAAAGCGATACTTCCCGTGGCAGTTCGGGATGGACTACGATGACATTGGAACGGGCAGCGATCAGGACCGGTTCGACGAGCAAATTCATGTGCGGAAGAAGCTTAGGGCGCAGGACAAGACGGAATGGGCGATCGTGTCGACAGGACTCTTTATGAGTTTCTTGTTCTTGCCGGATTTTGGGGTTATTGACCTCGAGCAAAAGGTCTCTCGCGGCCTAGGAAGCTGGGACACCAAGATTACCGTCACTGTGCCACGAGATATTGGCAGGGTGACGGCAGACATAGTATTCGACCCACGAGGAATCGCAAACGAGGTCGTCCATATCGCTGGTGATACGCTATCATATAAGGAGATCGCTGATCGGGTCGACGAGCGCTTCGGAGAGGGCACATTCAGGAGGGAGCTTTGGGATATGGAGACGCTGAAGAAGCAGCTTGCAGAGGGCCAACCTGTGGCGAAATACAAGGCTACTTTTGCAGCTGGGAGGGGCGTTGCTTGGGACAAAGAGAGGACGCTGGATGTGGCGAGAGGGATTCAGATGACTGGGCTAAGAGAATATCTAAAGGATCTAATCTTGCCGTAGTCATAGACGGCTGACTGTCGTTGGGATAGAGCAGCAAAATCATCCTAGAGCACCTACGGTCGATTTACAACTGTATTCTGAGCCAAGGGAAGGGCAGGAATGACTTCAGGCTTAGAAGGACTTATGATCTTATGAATAGTGACGCACGTGTCAGATGATAGCTATCGTTCCATAATAAGCCGGTATCAGGTGCCTGCATGTTAAATTCGAGTCTAACAGATAGACATTGCAACTGTCAGATCTATCGGCTTCAAGAAGAGCCTATCACTTGAGCCATAAGCTGCCAAAATCACTATTTCTACCACAACGCAAGTATTTATGGCCACAAAGTAAATACTTATAAATGCATATAAATTTTAAATACAGCATTCCCTATATTCATTATTATCCTACCTCAATCCATCTTCTTTAATGCCTCATCCATCGCCTCTCCACTTCTGCGCCTTTTTACTAATAAGCCAAATACCCAAAGACCCCAAAAGTAAGTATATTATACATAGTATCGTCATCATATAGCCTGTGCCTACACCCTTCATCCATGGTGCGGCAACTATAGTCCCAACGCAGCTCAAGATGTTTCGGACAAAGTTGTTAACGGCGACACCAGCAGAACTACGTTTGCGGACAAATTCCGTGAGCATTGTCGTGCCGAGGGTCTAGGACAAAGAAATTAGTTTCAATACTTATAAAGATTGCAATAATGGCAAATTTCAAGCGGTAGAAGGGGAAGAGAGAGCCTCGAAGTTGGACTTACAAAGTGAAGCATCGAAGAGAACCCGAAGACGAAAAGCGCGCTAATAGGTGCCATGTACTGCATCCCATAATACATTGTCCATCCGAACCATAGCAATGAAAGCGGATATATGGTATTGGTTACCCAGTCATTCTCCTTCATTCGATCTTCCGGTAAGTAAATAAGCTTCCCCTGTGCGTCATATCTCTCGGCCTTGCGAGCCTCCCTTGCCATGATGGAATCCATCCAGCGACCACTAACCATCGACGAAACAATATACCCCATACCGGTAGACATATATGTCAATCCTACCGTCGTTTGGTTGAAGCTGTACGGAGGTTGAGCAAAGCCGGATTCGATGGCAATGTTAAGGACGTAGACAGAACTAAACGCGATGGCGGCGATCAATACTGTAAGAAAGACTGGCGGGAAGCGCAAGAGGAGGAGAACGCTCGGAGGCTCAATTAGGTAGTGCTTGAGCGCCGTGGTAAACTCATTACTCTTGACCTTGATAGACTCCCGAGTGGACATGCGTGTGAGCTCGTGCGTCATGGCAGGCTCGCTTTTACGAGCCAACGTCTCCGGAAGCAGGAAGCAGATGGCCACGGTAAGGACAAAGCCGTAAATGGCCAGGAACCACATGGTTGATCGCCAGCCCAAGTGCTGCGTTAAAACACCACCAAGCAGTGGACCGAGAAGAGGCCCAAGCATGGGTCCTAAGTAGAAGAGCGACATGGCGCGGCCTCGGTCGTGGGACTCCCAAATATCAGCGATGGTACCGGCGCCAATGACTTGCACACTGGTCGAGGCGCCACCAGACAAGTGACGGAAAACGATGAGCATGGCCACATTGGTGCTCACGGCGCAGAGGATGGAAAAGACGATGAAGAGGGCGAAGGAGACGAGGTAAATGCTGCGGCGGCCAAACTGCTCCGAAAAGGCTGACCACCAGATGGGGAAGATAGACATGGAGAGCATATACAAGGCGACGGACATATTGACGATGGTCTCGGAGGTATCAAGCTCGTCAACAAGAGCGCAGAGGGCCGCTTCATCGCAGGTCTTCGCCGTAGGTTCAGCAGCGGCGCCTGCAGGAACTATTTCAATGTCGGTCTGATCTCGCGCAGCGTCCGTATCGTGACCTAGCCTCGGGTTCGAAGGCGTGGTGGTTGTATCTGAGTGGACAAATAGTGGAAGCTCATGTCCAAGGGCCTCTTGGGGGTTCATGTCACCGACAGCCATTGCAAAGTACCAAACAGACCACAGACTCGGACGTAGGGTTCCAATCCAAGCTCGACTGATAATGAAGCTGAATTGGATGGGAAGTTTGAATTGATGGCATCGTCAACGGCCTGGTAGCATCAAGCTCGCTATATTCTAGGCGTCATCCCGTTCCCTTAAAACAGCCTTGTACAAAAGAGTCTTAGAATAAGACAGAATATTATGAGGATTCGAGTGGTGCAGGAGTGCCATTCCTGTCGCCGATTGGAGGGAAGTGTGGCGCCAGCTTGCATAGGACTTTTCCCTTTGGGGCTGATAACGATGCAGTATGCTCGTCTTCCCGGGGAATGACCGGACAGCCTGGTCCCGGTTATCCAAGTTATACATAGTGTCTTGTATAGTTGATTCGAGGACGAGTCAGAAACACGATAGCAAAAGAACATGTTGCTCTTAGGGTTAGGGTTATGGCGAATAGCTTCTTTTCCTCGTAGGATTGTTATCGTTGTTGTGGGGAGCATGAAGTCTTATCGCCCGAATGGAAGGGTTAGTTCGTTTCAGCTATGATGAAGTAAGTCGGGTGGGTACGAAGGCACTGGGAGCACCCGAGACGATCCGGCTGCTCCCCGCTTCTTCGGAGTACTGTGCTGGACACCCTGTTCACGTGTCTCAACGAGCAAGATGCTCCTTCAGGGAGTTGGAATTATGGAGCTAAACGGATCTAAGTATCTATGTTTAAGATTCTCTCTACAAAAGCTGCTGGACCTGATGAGCAACCCCTAAAACCATTTCCTCCTCCATCCGCCGACCCACAATCTGCAGACCAACACTATAACCGTCCATGTTCTCGATATCATACAAGCTCCAAATCCAAGCATCAGCAGCATTTCGAGGCTGGTATTCCCCTGAGTAGGCACAGTCAAGGGTCCTAGAAGCCCTGCCTGCTGGGAAAGATAGTGCAGTGTAATCAAGCATGTTGAACAGCTTCGTGTAGCCGGGATAGCGTAGTGTGCGGTGCGGAATTGCAGTGTGCGGCATAGTGGGCACAAGTAGAACGTCAATAGGACGACCTGATGACGACCTTGCGGCGTTCCACATCTTGTTGTAAGCAGCTTGTATAGCCTTCTTCCTCTTATTCAGCTGCCAATATTCGTAGACTGATATCGCGGATCCACGATCTACCAAGCTTTGGACATGGGGCATATATGGCTCGCCACCTGCGGCCATATCGCGTCGGATATCTTCGCCTCCATCAGCTACGTAATGCTCATCCTACGGGTATTAGTACGCATTTAGAAGTATGGCCATCAAGGGAAGTTGCCCTCACCATGATGTTGATGCAGTCAGCATTGAGAGATGTATCCCAGGAAACGAGTTCGTGCCCAGCTGCCTCCAACTTTTGGCAAAATTCCTTAAATACCCTTTCAACTGGCGGATGCACCTTTACCGTTCCGTCATCTACCATGATCCCAAAAACTAAGGGCTTTTGCATATATTCTTGGAAGACATCTTCTCTCCATGGCATAGGAGGCAGCTGAGGATCCAGTCTCCAGCACTCAGCCCCGATGACAGCTTTCGAGGCCAATGTGATAGTGCTGAGTGTTCTTGCCATAGGACCGACGACAGAAGGTATCTGATGTTGTCCATCTTGGGAGACCGCCACGCCTTCGTAGGAAAACCTCCCATTCTAGTTTCAGTTAGTAGGTTATGTACAAGGAGTTGTTGGCCGGAGACTAGTATCGCCTACGCTTGGTTTAAAGCCCCATAATCCGTTCATGTGGGATGGAACGCGGATGGAACCGCCAATATCAGTTCCCCAGCCCAGTGCTGAGCCATTGAGAGCCAGGAGAGTACCTTCGCCCCCTGAGGAACCACCCGGAGTGTATTCAGGGTTCATTGGGTGTGTGGTTAGGCCCCAAAGCGGATTTTCTGTTTCACCCCACTGTTGAAAGTTAGCTTATTCCATTGAGGCCAAACTCGCGATGCTTTTCCGTACCAGAATACTCTGTGGCAAGTTTGTTTTGACAATAATTACAGCGCCAAGCTGTTTAAGCACCTTCACCAAAACACAGTCAGAGACGGCGGGTTTGAACGCACGGCCAACGTAGCCCAGTGTTGAATCCAGTCCTTTGAGATGGAATTGATCCTTCAGTGAAACTGGGACACCGTGCAGGGGACCCATCAGCCGCCCATGTTTCCGTTGAAACGCATCGAGCTCCCTCGCCTGCTGGAGAGCCTCATCGAAGCAGACTTCAGTTAGACAGTTTGTCTACCATCAACTAGTTAGCAAGGTCTTTTTAGCAAGCCATTTTACGACAGTAGACCTACTCTCTGATGGGCTTCTTTGACTCTAACAGGGTAAGTTAGTCCAAGACATTCACCGTGTTCGTCTTGCGATGGAGCTCTTACTTGGCTATGTGAGCAAGTACAACGGCCTCGGCTGTAACCTGTCGAGAGTCTAGTAACTTGACCAAGTCTTGGATGTCTTTGGCAGCAATGATGCGAGGATCAGAAGGCGCATCTTCACCGTAGGACTTTGCGAGTTTCTCGTCGCGTATCGCACGCTTCTCAGCGACAATATCAGTCCAGGGCCGTGGCATCTTACACTCACCCAGTATTTATATATGTTCCTAATAGTCAATTAGAATAGAGCGACAAGTATTGGCTATAGGCTTGGACACGAGGGATAAGCGACTGAAGGGTAACGTCAACCTGGCCCTTCAGGGAGCTGATATCTGGTATTGAACGAATCAATGACCCATTTACATAGAATGCTTTATCATGCTCTCCCATCTCCACGAGGAGTATAGGCTTGGTTACTGATTATCTCCGGCTCCAATTCGTAGCGGCAAATCTCGGTCCATGATTTGGGATCCGGCCCTCGACCGGCTTTGCTCCCGGATAGAAGCCGATATAGCCGCTAGAACCCGACATGAGCTCACCGTATCTGCCAATATTAGGAATTGGAGCTCCGAGGCTAATTTGTATACATCTCACCTCGAATCTACGCCGGTTCAACTCTAGAGTCGACTAAACGATATCAAGAAATATGGCAGACATCAATGACCCCGTGCTGGCTAAGCCAGCTGACTTGTGTTGTTTCAAAGGCGACTTTCACAGGGGTGAGCCGACAGGAAGCATCATCCAGATCGAAGGAGTCGATACGTATGTCGCTCAGCCCGACCCCAAGTTCACCAACGGGAATGTGTTACTATTTTTCCCGGATGCCTTCGGGCTGCACATTAATAGCAAGTTGATGATGGATGCCTACGCTGCTTGTGGATATCTTACACTCGGTGTCGACTACTTTCTCGGAGTACGTGCATCTTGTTGAATTGAAGAACAATCTGTTGATATGAATGCTCTGGACCATAGGATGCGGTTACGAAGTATAGCGCTTCGCCGCTGAACGATCCCAACTTTGACCTGGAGGCTTGGTCTGCCAAACACCTTCTTCCCTCAGAACAGATTGCGCGGGAGTGGGTGAAGAACGTCAAGGCCAAGTACGGCAACGATGGAAAGGCCAAGTTTGGTTGTGTAGGATACTGGTGAGTCTGCTGAACTCGGGTTGAATTTTGCTGATTCGAAGTAGCTGGGGCGCACGAATTGTGTTACAGCAACTGTCTGATGACGGCATCTGCTCGGCTGGAGCCATAGCCCATCCATCTTTTGTGAACGAGAGTCATGTGCAGAAGTCGAAAGGTAAGATGAGAGCGCTTTTATATGTAGCTGATGGTCTAAAAAGATCCTGACGGCTAACGCCTGGCAAACAGCACCTGTCGCCTTCTCTGTTCCGACCACTGATAAACTATTCTCAAATGAGTCGCGCACGAGAGTGATTGAGATATGCACAGAGAAGCAGCAACGGTTCAATATGCAAGTATTCTCACACGTCGGTCACGGGTTTGCGGTAAGCTCAGCATTTCCAGCAGTTCCAATAATAGCAGGCTAATAGGTTTTACCAGTCACGAACGCGTCTTACGGACCCTTACGAGATTTGGGCCAAGGAGCAGCATTTCAAAGGATTCATTGAGTGGTTTGACTTTTGGCTTGCACGAGCATAATTGGGCAACGAGAAAGACTCTATTACCGATGGTGGAGTTGGACAATGGCAGAAACGCATGAAATCACGAATATAGATCAGAGTATAAACATCCTGAATACCAGACTTCTCAATGGACTTGATGTCAAAACAGATGGTGCCATAAATGAATAGATCTGAGCTTGTCAAAGCCGGAAATTTTTCATGAAGCTGAGTAGATAGCTTGCTGAAAGGAGATGTTGTTGGGTAAGGTATGGTGAACCCATCAGATGTAATAAACAGAAAATACGTCTTGCGCTTTACGCACTCGGATATTAGAAATGCTGCAATACATAACTCCGCACATGTGTACATATCCTTATCGATGTGATTGATAACGAGGAGTCCACTACGGAGCTCGGGGAGCCGCCGGCACGCTCGGGGAGCAAGCTTAGGCCTAATATATAGTTGCCTCGGCGCTAAGAATGATTCATCTCTCTATAGGATAGATAAGAAACAGTGGAAGAGTAGTCAAAGTTGAGATGACGGTAACGATAGGAAACAGCCAGGGGAAACGAACTGAGGTAATTGAGTAGCTAAGTAATTATAGTGTAAGTAATCCTTGTTCCAAGTGACTGTCCCTGAGATCTAACATCTGATCGTAGTCGTCCTAAACATTATATCAAGATGGAAGACAATGCCTTATGTCAAGGGCCCAGAGGCTTTATCGGCAAAGCTAACTGCAGAGATGAACCTTTCGCTATCCGTTACTATTTCCGTGCCAATTAGCGCAGTGGCTAATGCATGTAGTTCTTTAGACTTCAGTAGCTTCAAGACTCTCATATTATAGGAAAAGACGACCGCCAATAATCATACAGCGTGAAACAATACGACAACACCCTATATAATCAAACGCTCAAGTATCATGGGTCACTGGCCTTAGCCAGTCCTTCACAACCAGGGTCAAACTCAATGAGCCAACCCCATCTGGTCTTGTCCTTCCAACCCTTCGCGAGCCAATCATTTGCTGGCTTTGGATAAACATCGATAACACCATACAAGCTGTTATCATGAGCAATCACAGGGAAGATGTTCTCGTAAGCATCGAACTCGGTCAGCTTGTCGATGCTGCGCTTCGCCTCGTGAGCACAGTGATGCCATGCGCCCTCGGCGGTAGTCGGGTCAAAGAAGGGCTCTGTGCGACTCTTGTTGCGGTGAATCTCAACGAAGATGTCACCGGGGCATGTAAGTGCTGGGCGTGGCAAGGTGCGATTGAATGGGTTGGGCAAGAATTCGGCGGGAAGAGGCATGTACGGCGTGGGCCGGAACTCTCCTCCCTGGTGTGCGATATCTCCGCCCATGAAGATAAATGTCGGGGGGTCAATTGTCGTTCGAGCAAGGGCGGAAAGATGGCCGATGGTGTGACCAGGAGTGTTGAGGAGGTAAAAGCTTCCGTCGCCATAGAAGTCAAGAGCATCAAATTGGCCAATCTTCAGGCCTTTCCCTTCTACAGCAAAGTTTATTTCGCGGAGCGTGCGACCTTGCCATGCCTTCTCGTCAATATGAGACTCTGGAACCGTAGGCCAGGCTGGGACATGGGCCTTCTTGAACCCGGGTCCAACGATGACATCGGTTGTGCCTGGGAATGTCTGGGCATCACCAACATGGTCAAAGTGCCAGTGTGACCAAACAATACCTCCCACCTCGGACAAATCCCTTCCGTTCTCCTTCAAGATAGTGGCAAACATCTTTCTGGACCTCGATCTTGCAGCCCCCTTCCATGATGCCTTGGACAAACGGTGTCGGCAAGTTCTCCCAGTCTTTGCGTACCCCAAGATCAAAGAGCAAGGTATCATACTTGTTGCCACTCTTGGGATGTTCCACAATAAAGGAAAAGTCGCAGCCTTTCATCTCCTCGTGCCCAGGCATCAATGGATCGAGGAAAGCCCACATGGGGAAGTTGCTCATATAACTGGTGGTATCGATGATTGACACCTTCACAGTGGCTTGTGAATCTGGGATATGCAAGTCCGGAGGCGTCTCAGGACAGATGACGGAGCTTGTGTCCGTCATTAATGTTTCTGGGACGAGATGATCTTGGCGGAGTCGTGAGATGAGCATTGTAGTGTAGTGACGTCGACGGACTGTGAAAAAAAAAAAAAAAAAAACGCAAGCACCAAGGGCCTCTGTATCTTGGATGAATCGGGTCAATACGAGGGAGGAGGATCTGGCTGGCAAAGACACACAGGATCGTGAAGGGAGTGCACTCTTCCTGTACCTATCAAGAAAATATGTCTTATCTATCAGCCATCAGAGCTGGATAGCTAGGTAGGTAACAATCCTCTACTGCGCGCGCATACCAGTCCCCGCTTTGTGTCAAGTTAGACCGTTAGGGTCGATCCCTACCCGACATGACTGTGTGCTAGGGTCCCAAGGGAGTAGTTAGAATCTGAGATAACGCGTGGTTGGACCGGTAGAGCGAAACGACTGGATGTAGCTGGGCAACCCAGACCTGAGCCAATAGGATGCTTTGCCGATCGATCCAGATAGGCAGTCAATTCAAGGACCGACTGCCAACAAGCACTAAGCTCAGGGAAGGATAGAGCTGTCAAGGCCTATTCAATATCGCTATCTCTGCATATCCAGTTACCGTGAGCGATACAGCTCTATCGTCTTTGAGGACCTATTGGTTCTGCAAGCCGTTATCTGCATACTCATCCAAGTTATCTTGATTTGTCCCAAGGATAGATAAAGAAATGCCGCCGTCGGGAAGTCTGGCTATCTTCGGGTAGGCTGTAGCCGGTGACCCGGATTTCAGAGTAGTGTAGGGTACTTCAAGGTTCAAGTACGTTATGCTCAGGGAACGGCTACGAACACCAGCATCCACTGTGAAGCGGTTTATCGCTGATCGTCCCGAGCACAAGGTGTATTACGAGAACTTTGCTAGTACAGAATTAGACAATTTTGATGATAGTTTTCAGTTCGTAATTGGGAAAATGAACAGATAGAGTACAAGTCGCATTCGAATGAGGTCGTTGATGCAATCCAGCCAGTTTTACCACCTGAGAATGTGACCCTCATTGCGATGCTTACAAGTTAGGTGTCGAGGTTCACGAGGCCTCAAATATCGGTAACCGAGAAAACGCAAAAATAAGTGTAATAGAGAGTATTGCACAGTTCTTGTTCTCCGGGATATGTATGTATAAGAATTCACATTACTAACTGTTGCCATTGCCGTTAATATCCTACAAATGGCTCCCAATAAATGTAGCTTTGAAGCATAAAACCTAAGAACAAGTCTTTGCTTTGCTTCACTTTACCGAATTTCCATAGCACGACCTCGAATAAACTGAACCGAACATTTGCTTTTTCGCAGCGTAAAGCTAGATTTAACTACTCAGACAGAACCAGAATTATCAGCGCAGTCAAAGACTCGAGCAATCATGCCAATTTGAAAGGCCATTTTGATGGCAACGACTACCGCATAGCTTAGGCACAGTATTAGTACGCCGTGTTAAAATCAAGAAGGGAATACAACGATACTTACGCAGTCCCAACGACCATGAAAAGACCAATCAAGGCGATAAGGGCATGTATAGTGTACTGAGCCTTCTGCATGAGAGTGCCAGATCTATATCCCTTAAAGTCATACATCCAGAGAAGGCATGGAAAGATCAGACTGAAAGGAGCAGCACAGAGGGCACCAGCTAGCCCGAGCAAATAGTTCAGAATAGGTACTGCCTCGGCGACAATAAAGGCAGCTGTACCAAGAGCAAAATTGATGCCAAGCCATGTGCCCCAGTGGATGAAGGTATTCTTTTGAAGATGATCTGAGTCTCTGAGAAGACGGACAAAGGCGTATTTGGCGGCAACATGTTGGTATATACCAATACCGATGATGAGTCCTGGTATTGAAATACCATACGAGATCTTCTTAAAAAGAGGACCCGCACTGCCAAAAGAAGGAACAGACAGCCAAGTTCCACAGTAGCGGTAGATAACAAGGCTCAGAACAAGATAGAGCATGCCGACAATAAGGCCAGCCCAAAGACAAGCCTTACGGTAGTCCTGAGGCCGCCGCATCTCAGAGATAACAGGAAGGAACATAGACGAGCCGCTGGTGCAAATAAAGAGGTTCGCAGAGCTGACCATGCCTACAACAAAGCCAGGGTTGGCGATAACAGTCCAACCGAGGTCAAAATCACCGGTTGGTGGAGCTGCTGCAGGCCGATCTTGCCGAGTAACCGCGATAGTAAAGACGAGGACTCCAATGGTAAAGGTAATCATGCCAAACCAAGTGATCCAGCCGAGCTTGGAGAAGGTACGCACAGATGAGCAAGCAGTAACGAGAACCGCGCTCACAAAGGCAAAGACGACTGTACATTGGGAGTGATTTGACAACGCGTTAAGACCAACGGCTGTTGTGGCGACGCCGCCTGCAGTGATGAGAATCTGGAGGATGATGATTTGAACACCGACCAGGTCACGACCGATCTTGCCCCAAAGGAAGCCCATCATGTCAGCCAACACTAGATGGCAGATGTTAGTTACAGGCGTCTTTCATTGAGCTTTCAACAAGTTTCAATCACTTACTGTGACATTCCGGATGTCTGTTGCGGAATTCGCCCAGAATGAGGGCAGTATCTGGGGGCTCATTAGTACAATTGACCAAAGGGACTATGGACACATATGACCTCTACTTACAGACGTTAAGAGATGTAAAGCCAACAAGGATGAGAGAACCGCCGACGGCACCAACTGTTGAGATTGCCTGAGGAATAGCAAGAATGCTCATGGCAAAGTTGATCTTGCAGAACACAACGGTCGCCCGCTGCCAGCTGACTGTCCTGAACTCGAGAACATCATCGCCGGTTTGGAAGACTTCGCGGGACTCCAAGCCGACTTCACCGGATGAGATTCCGACCTTGATAGAGCCATTGTCCTTGTTTTCAGAAGCCTGGAACTTCTCCTCAGAAGGAACAGTCTCGATCGCCATCGTGGAGGTGAGATGTTTAGAAGTAGGCAAGAAAATGTGAAGTGCAAGTCAAGTGGGCAGCCTGAGGAGGTGACAGCAGAGACAAGGCACGACAACCACGGCATGCATGGATTGATATACATAACAGGCATGGTCTAGATGTCTGGTACGCTGATACATGTGATAACGCCTCCCGTGGACTCTGGGGTAGTCCCACCAAATTTTGAGGCTAACTTTCACCTGGCCCAAACAGCGGTTCCTAGTTTGCCGATAAGATACGTCCCCATTGCCTCCTTCCCTGTTTTTCCCCGTCGCAGGGCAGTATGGAATCTCGGCTGAAAATCCTATCTCTTCACCCTGAGCATAGTAAGCGAGCGTAGGTGCGCCAAAGATGGCTACCTGCGCTGCAACGATGATAAACAAATCAGAATTGGCCTTGAGATACACAAAATCCCAATAAGACCAGTAATTGCGGCTCATGCGGGTTGGCCGGAAGAGAAGGGGTCGGGGAACCCTGGCTCACTGATAAGAACCAGCTCTCTCCACGCAATGTCGGGTCAGGAACACTTGCTTGGGGTCCTTCATGATAACACTGCATTGCCAGGAAGATATTGTGACGTTGTCTGTGAATCAAAGCTGCTCAATTTTGGCTACATTTGTATCTGGAGTAACCCTCAAGGGATCGTAAGTGTAGTATTCGGAACCTACTTTTGATGGTCATGATAGGCGTTGTGTTTCGGGACCTTTTCTCCGTACGTTAGACACGGAACAATCTGGAAGTATTAGATTACGGCGCACAGCAGTACGGCAGCAGGATACCTGTGCCCTTCAGACGTATGGAGCATTAAGTTACAGGTTAGCAAAATGTGCACTAGTATAGCTACTTACCTCGATGACATATGAACCGCATGATATAGGGTTCATTCATGTTGCGTGCGGCAGAACCAATTTTGGTGGTAGGTATAGTGTTCAACTTGGGCTAGAGAGAAGAGGGTCTCGCCACTAGTTAGAACTCGATAGCAGGTGCGATTAGGCAGGTTGGACTTGGACTATTTCACTTAGGGCTAAGTCACTGAGATCTAGTCAGGATACGAGGGTCCCAGTCGGCATATCATCTATTGCTGTAGCTAAGTTGTAGTAACCCCCCGTCACACTCTCGTTAAACACCAAGATCGGATGCCTATGCTTTGCTCTATAAAAAATACGTATCGGCATCATTTACTTGCTATCCTTCAGCTATTTTGCTCACTTGTGCAACTCCTTCCGCATTTGTGACAAAGCTGTATCAACATCGGCCTTCAAGTCAGGGAACCATAACCAATCCAACCAGCCATTCTGCAACTTGTTCAGAATCTTGGTCATGTCGTCTCCGCACTCGGGGTGCTGGAAGTAAATCATCTTGCCGACCTCAAACGCACGATCAAGCTGCTTTTGCGCTCGAGGTCTCCTGATAGCATCATATGCCCTAAGACCTGCATTTATCTCAACAAGTTGCTGAGAACCTCTAGTAGGGCTCTTCATGAGCTCTTCTACAACGTAGGCTAGAACGAGCGCATCTTCAACACCCTGTGCCGCGCCAGCAGCCTGGAACGGCATAGAGGCGTGGGCACTGTCTCCAAGGATGCAGACCCTGTCTTTGTAATAGGTTGATGTCTTGGCATGATGGAATAAGCCCCATTTGACTGGCTTTGCCTTGGCTACGAGTCTCCGGAATCGATCATCGATGTTGTCGCCATCGAAGTCGGCTAGCATCTCCTCCTGTGTGATCTGCTTGGTGACCCTGCCCGAATAGGGCCACGGCTCGTTTGGCGTAGCCTTGAGGAGAAGGAAGTTGAACTCCTGTAGACGAATGTTCCGATTAGCACGTTCTTATCCTTGTCCTATTCTCAGTAGGCACGACTTACCTTGCCTCCAGTGATTCGATATGAGACAGCTCCTCTGTTGTGACCAAAGTAAATCTTTGCGACATCGGTCTTTTCGCCCATGATCTCGTATGCCTCACCCATAGGGATGACAGCTCGGTAGCAGTGGGCACCAGAGTACACCGGAAGTGCTTCCTCGGGATGGGTTGGCTTGAGGAGATATTCGCGCACAATACTTGCAATACCATCGGAGCCAGCCAAGATGCTGTGCACAGCAATTTCGCCGTCGGCAAACTCCAACATGACTCTATCTGTGTACTCCTTAATTGAGACGAGCTTCTTGTTGAACTTGACGCTCTCGATGGGAATGAAGCTTGTCATGATATCCAGCAACTCCTTCCGGTGGGCCTGTGAGATAGTCAGCAAACCATGATGATCTTCCATAGGAGCAAGGGGATACCTGCAGACTTGCGGACGTAATCCTTATGGCCCCATGCGGACTTTCGGTCACCATTCCAAGGCTTGCCATCGCCGAGACCAGGTTCGAGTAGGTATCCCTCGAAGAAGACCCATTGGGCATCGGCAGGCTTGTTTCCGACACACAAGGCTTCGTAGAGAGGACGGAAACCTGGTTCAATCATATCCAAGGCTTGCATACCATTGGGGCCGAATCCGATACCGGCACTGCGGCAGCTGTTAGTAGGGCTCTCTGGTGATGTATTTAGATGGAATAATCCTGAAGGCAACTCACCCGACAACGGAGTACTCCTTTGCTTCCTCGTAGATGGTAAAGGGCACTCCCTTTCTGTGTAGTGCCATTGCAAGCGCAAGGCCAGCGACACCGGCGCCTATCATGCATAAGGTTAGAAGTGTATTGGAAGGTTGGTCCTTACGTACCGACAATGGCAACATTGAATTCGTTAGACTGGATTGTCATGTTGTTGGTATGCTGTTATCTGTGATGGCGCAATCGTTAATGGAGAGGCTCAATACTAGAGATTGATCCTTATACCAACAATTAAAGGGATCAATCAATGAAGCACAGAGTAACCTTGGCATTGTAAGATGATGAACGACGGGGCTATATCGGTTGACTGTGACCCTGGGGCGAGGATGACCGTTCCGGACTGGGCTTACCAGCCTCTTATCGCGGGTTATGATTGGATCAAGAGGCCTTATCTCTATCTCCGAGCAGCTCCGGAGTTGCCGCGGGGCTACAAGCACCTTCTTTGAGACAAGACAAGACAAGCCAATGAGCTGGTTACCTCATACAGTATGTACGTACAGTATTCGTAGACCCGATAGATAGGAAAGTCGCCGTATCTGCCGGTAAATTCGTAGCCGGAGCCGACGCCTCCCTACCCACATTTCATTCTAATTCTTCACCACAACAGCCCCCAACCGAAAATTGCCGCTGTTCCCATTCTCCATTTCCCATCTTCTCCCCGTCACCCGGAGACAGAGAGCATGGCACCACCATCAGTCGACAACGGCTCAGACACCCCTGCTGCCAAACGACGGCGCATTGCTCTAGCATGCAATGCTTGTCGCCTGCGCAAATCCAGGTATGCGACAGCTCTCATTGGCCAATTCGTCCCTCTGTAGTCAACTGGTGCGCTCGCTGACTCTTGTGTCTGGGCTAGATGCGATGGTACACGTCCGTCATGCTCATCATGTGCTTCTCTTGCCCTGGACTGCCAGTACGAGCCTGGAGACACGGCTGCCAATGTGATTGTTCGTAAGCAGTACATATCAGATCTGGAATCACGTGTCTACAATGTCGAGCAGGTTGTCCAACGACTCAATTATTTCTTTGAAGGCCATCTCTCTGCATGTACTACTGCTACTACTACTACTATTGGCAATGCTGCTGCTGCTGCACGGTATCGTCCACCTCTCAATGCGTCCCCACCTGCACCTTCATCACCAGCTGTAGAAGAGAACAACGATGGTAGCCTTCCGCGTGCAACAGGCCTGGAGGAGCCTCAGGACGAAGATGCGACAACGAATGGAATGGCCATGACCTTTGTCGAAGAGCACACCTCGGCATTTTTTGGTGGCTCCTCCAACATTAACTTTACCCGTCTTCTCCTCAAGGCCGTGAATCACATTCGCAATCCTGCGAGGCGACAGGGGGCGACTGTGGACCGGCAACATGAACTTAACGAAACTAACCTGGCCAAAGCTTCCCGGTCGTTCACGAACCCTGTTGCAGCATCACCAGATACCAGCCCTAAAGCAATGACTACTCTTCCTCCAGCTGAAGAGATGGATCAAATGCTTGATGTGTACTTTAAAACCGCCGGCACAGTCTTTCCTTTCATCCATGAAGAATCGATGAGGAAGACGTACACAACCTGCAAAGCAGGTAATTGGACCCGAGTCCGCAGGACCTTCTTGGGCACCCTCAATGTCATCTTTGCTACAATTGCTAGTGCTGACCGGGATGCAATACCCTCAGCTCGGGAACGGCAAGAAAAATCGAATGTCTTCTTCAAGAGAGCCACCGCTCTTTGTGGTGAACTTTCAAAGCAAGTCATCAGCATCGAGATTGTCCAGTATCTCGTCCTGGTCGTCATTCATTGTCAAGGTGCTCAACGCTCAGTACAAGCGTGGAATATTCTCGGGCTTGCCGTTCGATCAGCCATGGCTTTAGGGCTTCACAGCCCCCAGGCTCGGGAAGGCCTTGACGAATTGCAGGCCGAGTATCGTCGACGAACATGGGTTGTGATATACTGCATGGACAAGGTTCTAAGTGTTGCTTTTGGACGGCCAGCTATTATTCCGGACGAGTACATGTTGGACCAGCCAGCATCACCTTCTGAGCTTGCTTTGCCGACGCCGGATAACGCCGGCACAGGTGTTGACATTCCTGGTGATTTTCTGGCTATTTCTTTCCGACTATATCAAATCATGAACGGCTCTCTCAAACAGCAATACAGCGGGAACATCCACAATGCCGAACTTGAGCCGGACGATATGATGTCTTTGCAAGCTTCAGGCCAGCTCAGAAAGCAACTCCGCGCATGGTCTGCAGGCCTACCACCGTACATACGTCTATGCGAGTCCAAAGAAAGAATTCTTTCCGAGAACAGCCAAGTAAATCGTCTTAGGGTCATTCTTACTCTGAGATACCATAACATCAATATCTTGATTCACAGACCACTCCTTTGCAACACCATTCGGCACCTTTTTGGCGGCGGCGACCTAGCGTCCATTAGCAACTCCTCCTATCTCATCCAACTTGCGATGGGAGAGGCTCACGAATGCATACGCTCAGCTCAACTTAGCATTGAGCTCGTGCATACCATAATTACGGCCGACCCATCGGGGAACAATAACCTCGGAGTGGCCTACTTTACTCTTTACTATGGTCAGTTCCAAATCATGTTCCGAGAATCGTTGACTAATTAAGGCCATGAGCAGTCTTCACAGCCTCTCTGGTCGTTCTTGGCCGGATACTTTGGGCCCAGCACGGACAGGATGCTGCAGCGGATGACGCCGCTTTGGTGGTGTGCAAATCACTGCTAGGACAAGTAGAAACCATTTTCCAGTTGCTAGATCACGACAACAGTCTAGTCTTTAGCTGTTCAAGGTACATCAATAACATGTTGGAAGTATGCACATCTCAAGGTACGCGAAGCCATCCCTAGCGGATTCCACCCATGGTAGAATAGTGAATGGTCTAATAATACATGCAGATACAACAGTCTCGGTTCAAAATGAGGAGCCCGGGGACTCATCATCACATCAGCCACCGTCATCTTTTGCTCCCAAACAGTTGGAAACGATGATGCATCTTGGAATGGGAGATATGGAGATGTTCCAGCTCTATTCCTCGGAAATCTATGACCCAGTGCTCTTTGAGGGCTCGAATAGGTCGTCAGCCGAGGCAGCTACTGCAAGGAATACCGAGTGGGAGAATTCTTTTTGGGCCATGTGAGGCAATATAGTTGTACAAATGACGGGAATGGAGTCTTGGGGTTGGTTTCATTTTCCTTTTTCATGCTACACTTCCTGATACTCAAACCTCTATCACAATTAATTAGAGTGAATATGATGACAAATCCAATCTAATCTATTTTCCAGGGTCGGCTGAGTGAAGCTCAACTCAGCTGTTTGATAATTCACTGCAATTTAAATCAGGCTTTCAATACGTCTGCAATAACCTCAGTAGCCATTAGCGTCTGTTCATCCTGGAATCGCCATCCAACCAGTTGGAAACCAGTTGGGGCCCCATCAACGACATTCGCATCATCTGGAGACATTATTAATACGTAGATAATACTGGAGATTTAAGTCGGGATCAACTCACATCCGTCTTTAGAGTCAAGAGTCTTGTCGGCTTTACCGAAAGGAATGACACTGCTGGGGAACTGGTGGCTGGTGAGTGACAGATCCACTTAACGAAATCAGAAAACATTGGATACATACATCGAGTAAATTCCACGGTATCGTGTACATCAGTGGACCGAAATCTCCATGGGGAACAGCAGAACCACGACTGGCCGGGCAAAGCAAGACGTCGATACCAGCATCGCGCCAGATCTTGGCCCACTCCTCTCGATAGTCATGGATATCGGCGCTGATACTGATATTCTCACTCAGGTCCGCGACATAGCCCGGGTCCAAGAATTTGCCTGGGTCCATAGCCTCCAGGTCCGCTATCGGGCTCTCACCCCCGTCTTGGAGAAACTTGAACGGTAGGTTGACTTGGTCTAGAGCGAACCAGCGCATGGCTATCTTCATTGCTTTCATTGTCGGCGGAGCCTGGATGACTTTGATCGTATGACCTGCAGCTCTTAGCCGATCAACCGCGGAGGCCATGGTTCTCGCAATAGGCGGGAAGACGGGAAAATCGGGATCTTGCAGCCATACGCCAATAGTCAACTTGTCCTTCCTGGGAGCATCGTGCCATGGTATTGCGAATGCCGTGGAATCGTAGCGCCAAGGCTCAGCTTGAATGATAGTCTTCATGAAGAGCGTAAGATCCTGTGCTGTGCGCGCCATCGGGCCAAGGGTTGGTTGGACGCCCTGCCATCCCTTAGACGCGAGATCTGCCTGTTTTGACCATGGCAGACGGTTGACTGTAGGCCGGAATCCGTATACTCCAGTAAAGAGCGCGGGTACTCGAACCGAACCAGCGATATCCGACCCAACGCCCATGACGGATCCATGGAGGCCTAACTGTGCTGCTTCACCCGAGCTGCTGCCACCGGGCGAGAGGCACAGCTTATAGGGGTTCAGGGTGCGTCCAAACACATTGTTGAAACTCTCACAGACCTACCGAATGCCCGGTCAGACTTTGCGAAGGAGAACGCGGGCACTACTTACAAAGAGTGTCTGGGGGACATTGGTCTTGCAGTAAAACACTGCTCCTGCAGCTTCGAGCATATCAGCAATCACGGCATGATCATCCGCAGGCGGATGATTGAGATGACCGACGAAGCCCATTGTAGAATATTGTCCTTTGACATGAATCATGTCCTAGCGAAAGCTTAGCTATGAAGTCGTTGGTAGTGGATTTTTTTTTTTTTTTTTTGTACACACCTTCAGAGTGATAGGCAGACCATGCAAGGGTCCAATTGTTTTCCTTGCCTTGGCGAAGTAATCATCAAGCCATCGCGCACGCTCCAGCGCCTTGTCAAAGAAGATCTCCGTGAGGGAGTTTGTCTAATGGTCAACAGAAGTCAGCTTCGATCGATCTCGCTCTCTAGTCAGACACAAGAACTTCTGGGACTTCAAACCAATTGATGCACGATTACTGCCCGCTTGCAGAATGCCGCGGCGACATCATAAGACGAAAGTTCACCGGCGGCGATCTTGGCTGTTAGACTAACAGCCGTATAGTTCTCTGTAATGTCTGTCTCCTGATCAGTGAGGAGCCCAGCTTCATTGAGCAGCTCGAACGCGCTGGCTGTGCTCTCTGGGGAGACTTTGCTGGTAATGGTGGTTGGCAATCGCCATTTCTCGGGAATGAGGGCGTCTCTTACGGCCCTCTTCTTCTCGATCAGCTGTTGCCAATTGACTTCAGACATTATGGCTGAGAACGGGTGATAGATTTTTTCAGGAAATGTTGGTTTTGTCAACGTTATGAATGTCCTGTTGCTATGGCTTTGGTTATATAGGACCCTAGCTCAGAAGCCACAGGGCCAGAACGAACCCAAAATTAAGCTTCTGCTTGCCTATCTCGCGCTTCGCACTATCCGGATGCTCTTATCTGCTATCTGTGTCAAATCAGCTATTATTCACGTCTGGTCCATTACTATCTACAGTGAGAAAATTCTCGGGGAAGAGCCGGAAGCTGGACAGCTCCCCGCATATGTAGAGGCACTAGTTCAATCCCATGTTTGGACCCTGAGACGCAGGGTCCAAAAGCACTCGTACAGTGGTAGTGCATGCACCGGGATTACTCCTATCTATGCCGCGGTGTCCCGTTGCATCTCTGTGCCTTATCTCTGATATTGAGTGCATGTAAAATACCGGCCAGTCGTTCGATCTGTATTACTTTTCGTGCTAGCCACTGTATGTCTAGTCTGGCTTATCCCGAAAGCTATTCTGACTTGTCACCTGATGAAAACTCTGGCTCCTTTTCACAAAGGACGTCTTTTACTGTACACTGTGTCTCTCTTGGTTGAACCTCTCAGCTATAGAGAGTTTATTCACTAGAGGTAAGGCGCGCCGTATGCGGCAGCTCTTGGCCAGATTTAACTGTAAATAATACTTTTTAAAACAAAGTTCAGGCAGCATACCAACTGCTCACACAATTGCCAAGATCAGCTTTTTATCCTCTATACTAATTACACGTAACTTTTCTAACAACGTGGAAACTGGCAGTTTTTAAATATTAGCCTACTATAAGTAAGATGGTTTCTTTTCTTAACTATTCGAGAAGAGGAGCGTCATCCAAAGTTAAAGCTTGCCAATAGCTAATGCAAACCCCGCTCCTCGCCTTGTCTCTGTCAGAGCTTATAAGGCAGAAAGTTAATTAATTGTAGGAAAACAACTGAAAAAAATTTCAGTTGCAGAAAAGCGATTTGTATGGCTAATAGCAAAGCTCAGATCAGCTCAGCTGTGTATGCCAGTTCGTAAAGTTTAAATACAATGTGCTCTTAGAAGCAAAGTCAAAGTTGCATGACGTGGTTGATAAGCGAGTGACCCAAAAATCCTAACCTTTACAATTTAAATGGCAAGAATACCACAAACTATCTAATCAATTAAAATAACTCACTATACTCTACCCCAGATGTCTCAATTACTACCTGACAGGTCCTTGCATTATGTCCGTCCTTACCGCATACACCACAACGCCGACCACCTGGTCGCTCCGACCTTCCTCGAGCACCATTTCTAGATAATTCGGCCACTACTTGCGTATCAACATCCATCTGATCAATTACTTGTGATGCTTCCTGTACAGTCATAACCCCTCCTTTCTGTAGTCTAGTCCTCTTTGTCCTTCGCCGCCGGCTAAGTATCTCATTTGCATCTCGAAGATTCCGGAGCTCATTCCTCAATAAGGTAACTTCATGCATAACTGCCTTTGTTGCCTTAGTAGCTGACTTTAAAATTTCAATAACAGACTCTAGGGAGCTACTCTTATGCCTTCTGTTTCGCCTTTCAAGGTATTCAGACTGAGACCGGGCCTCAACTGCCGTCTTTGGGGTCTTTGAAGTCCAAGAGGTCGATGGTTCAGCAGCCTCCTCAGGGGGCGTTGGGATCCGTAGCTGCACATCAAGCTTTGAGATTACATTTTCTGGGTCAAAAGGAGCAAACCCAGCTCCTCCAAAATCTCCCCGGATGTTGCTTGTAGTGAAAGTGGCTTGAAATGCGGCATAAAAGGTGGGAAAGAACTCGGTCTTAGAAATATGGGTTATAGTGCATCTGATCAGATGCTCTATTTCTCGACCATATGCCTTTTTGAGCGGCCCAAAGCACCCAACATCAAGAGACTGGAGTAGGTGGGATGCATGAGCTGGCATACAAAGCGTGATAACCTACAGCGCCGAACCCTCGGTCCCTCTGACCTTCTGCGACCACCACTTCTCGAGGATTCAGCCACTACTTGTGTATCTACATCTACCTGATCAATTTGACTCTGACTATCCCTATAGTCATCTTCCCACTATTCTGTAGGCTTGTTTATTTTATCCTTTTATTCCGGTTAAGTGTTGTATTCTCTTCTGAAGGTCTCTGACCTCAGCCGTCAATAAAGCCATCTCGTGCATATTTTCCTTTAATGCCTTGGTATTAGATATAATAGCTTTAATAATTGACTCTGGAGAGCTGCTTTTATGTCCTCTGATTCGTCTTTGAAGGTATTCTGAATGAGAATCAGCTTCATTGACAGTCCTTGGTGTCTTTGGGGTCCAAGGTCGAGCCTGGCTGGTATCCTCTTCGGCAGGCGTTGGAGTCCGTAGCTGCACATCAAGCTTCGATATCACATTTTCCGGGTCAAAAGGAACAAGCCCAGCTCCTCTAAAACCTCCCTTGATATTCTTCTCAGTTATAGTCGCTTGAAAGGCGGCATAAAAGGCCCGGAAGAACTCGGTCTTGGTAGTATGATTTATAGAGCGTCTCATTAGATGCTCTATTTCTCGACTATAGGCCATTTTCAGCGGCCCAAAACAGCCGACATCAAGAGGCTGAAGTAAATGAGAGGAGTGAGGAGGCATGCAAAGCGGGATAATCTTCTTTTCCTTACAGTATGCTTCGAAATCGGCCGAGTGATGACTTTCGTGACCATCGAGGATTAGAAGGCGATAAGTACCAACTGATCGGTTGGTTGTATGCTCATCGAAGTGCTTAAGCCAGTTGAGGCCCGTCTCGTTATCTGTCCATCTATTTTGGGTTGTGGCAATAGCCCAATCGGTCGGGAGGCTGCTTCCTTCATACCAAAGAGGATACCCTGCTTCAACCGATTGCGGGTCATGTCTGGACGGGGTAACGGGCGGCCCGGCGCTAGACCATAATCGGGGTTGCGGCTGGATGCGCACAGTTAGTTTACTCATAGCCTTGAATAACCTGGGCGAACCTCGTCGTCTAGCCAACTCCACTTTGACAAAGATGCGACGCTGACCGCATATGCAGGGCTGCAACTTCGGAGTAACGGCGGAAGCCAGCCCTCCTGCGCCCCCCAGCAGCTAACCCAGAGCCCTTATCACTGGCAGTACTAACCAGGTTAACTGTCGTGGGAGCAATCCCTTTCCAGATATCCCTTTGAGTGCCACAGCCCGTCAGAGGGGTCACGACAGGGGTATATAACCAATCAAAGTAAGTAAATCAGCCGCTACAGGCCAACTTGTACTCAAGCTGCTATAGAGGGTTGTCGCCAATTGAAATTTCTGAATTAAATGGCTATACCGCCAAAGAGGTAGCCAAGTTACAGGCGAAGACAGCCCTTTCAACTGCGTTTGCAGCGGAGCTTTTGTCACCTTCTTGTACGTGGGGTCAAGTGGGTCGAGATACCTACTGAAGGGCTGTGGCACTCAAAGGGATATGTGGCTGTACGAAGGTTGGGCTTAAAAGTCCTTGCTCGCCGAGAGGGATTGGCAACTACTCTTATAAACCCTAATAGGGTAACGTATATGATAAGTGAGTGTGCCATCCAAGTGAGTGTGCCACTTTTTCCTCCTACACCTAACCTTCCAGTTAATGAATTGATTTATCAACCACCAGATATGTCAGACCCAAACTATGAGGCTAAAATGCTTCTTGCCCTTCAGGCCCTTCAAAATGACCCAAAGCTAAACGTCCGAGGCGCTGCAGATATATATAAGGTCAATCGTATGATATTACGTCGCCGTCAAAATGGCATTAAATCTCAATGCGATTTTATCCCAAAGTCACGCCAACTATCTGATCTAGAGGAACAGATCATAGTTCAATTTATTCTTGACCTAGATTCGCGAGGATTTCCCCCGCGACTGCGTTTTGTTGAAGAAATAGCTAACCGACTGCTCGCCGACCGCCACGCGCCACCAGTTGGCAAGCGCTGGGCTCATAACTTCGTCAGGCGACATCACGACCTAAAGACGCGTTTTTTTCGTAAATATGACTACCAGAGAGCCAAACGCGAAGATCTAACCGTTATTCGCAATTGATTTCAGCTTGTGGCAAACGTAAGCGCGAAATACGGCATCCGATCAGATGATATCTATAACTTAGATGAGACTGGCTTTCTTATGGGTATAATTGCAAGTGGAATGGTTGTTACAGGTTCAGAAAGACGTGGACGACCAAAATCAGTGCAGCCTGGAAACCGGGAATGGATTACGGTGATTCAGGCGATCAATGCGGAAGGCTGGGCGGTCCAGCCGTTTATTATAGGTGCAGGCCAATATCACCTTACCAATTGGTACCGAGATAGCAACCTCCCAGGCGATTGGGCAATTGCAACCTCCCAAAATGGCTGGACTAATAACGAGATAGGCTTTGAGTGGCTAAAGCACTTTGATCGATGTACAAGCAAGCGATCAGTTGGTCGCTATCGTCTCCTGATCCTCGATGGGCACGAAAGCCACCACTCCATCGACTTTGAGAGATATTGTGAGGAGAACCAGATCATTACGCTCTATATGCCGCCTCACTCATCTCACCTACTTCAGCCTCTTGATATCGGGTACTTTAGCCTGCTGAAGAAGGCTTATGATCGAGAAATAGAGCATGTGATCAGATGCTCTATCAGGCTGGCGAATCTATCTA